>JAJOZX010008837.1:0-45000 GCA_023014485.1 Bathynomus jamesi | reverse complement strand
AATAAATTCACGATATTTTGGAGAATTTTTTTCCGTACAATGGTAAAAAAATTAAAATAATTATATAATTTCGAACGTGAAAAAACATTACCGGTTCACAATTTCGTGCTTCTGTTCGAATTTTCACGAACCGGAATTTCTCTAATCCTGAAAGGAATGTCCCCCCCCCCCCCCCCAGTCGAAAGTTCTCTAATTCCGAAATGGAATGCATTTGCTTTTGAACTGAAAGCTCCCTACATCTGATAAAACAAGTTTTTCAACCTAAAGTTCCTAATCCCGAAAGAGAACACTTTTGTTTTCTAACTGAAAAACTTCGTTCTATCTACTATTTTATTTCTATTTACACCTAATCTAACCTAACTTAATCCATTGTAAACCGAATACAATATTAATATATCTTAAAATTAACTTAACGGAATGTAAACTTAGTTAATCTAACTCAACCTAAACTTAACATAACCCAACCTAACCCACTGCAAACCTATTTTAACTTGGTCTAACAACCTTAACCTAACTTGACGTATCCTAACAAACTTAAACCCGATAACAGGTTTAATTTAACCCAAGAACCTAATGGACTTAACCTAGCTGCTTAAATTTAACCCAATCTAAATTGAACCTAACTTAACACAAGCTCGTGCATGTTTCGGATCGAAAATCAAACTTGTTCCACTCCAGTCGACAATTTCGAGGAAATTTGATTGGAGGAAATATTCAATTTCAACTTTTATTTATAGAAAAAATAAAATAAGATTCCATAATTATATTCACGAGAATTTTTCCTTTCAATCAAGGATAATTTTTAGGAGTTCCTCAAATCCTTATCGGTAACATTATAATATAATATTTAAATAAATTACTCCCTCCTCCCTGCCCCACATACACAAAGGAATATTCGCTTCACCATTTAGAGCAAATTCTGGAGCAGGAATAACCAGAGGAAAATATGCAATGTAAAATGAACAAAAACGCTTTCAGATTTATTGTTCAACACCTCTTCATCGTCTTTCGGGAAATTTTGAGTTAAGGAAACGGAGCACGAAAGCGCTTCGTCACTAATTTTGGAATATATAGCTACGATATATTATGATACTTCTTACGATACTTTATGATAGTTTCGAGTGACTGTTCAGGATTGATCAGGGGTCGACTCCTCTGCAGCACCCACCCCATCATTTGGGAGATTTGGTGGAGGAAAGAAATGGTATCGCTTTCCTCCTGCCTTCGTAACCACATACGCATGGCTGGTCAAGGACTTTGCACAAGAACCTGTTCATCCGATTCTTGAAATTGTTGAGGTTGGTGTGCTGGAGGTTCCTCAGTTCTTTTGGCAACACGTTAAAAAGTTTTGAGCTTCGTGTTCCGAGGGAATTTTTCATCCTAGTTTTCATGGACCCCCCCCCCCCCCAATCCCACCGCAGCTGGGACAATACAGAATGTGGTCCTTCTTCCACGTCAGTGTGTTTCTATTTCATTTGTAAGATCAGGGACACAACCCTTGAATATTTTCCTTATGTATATTATTGTGTACCGCTCGCGTCTTCTTTCCAGGGAGTAGAGTTTCAGGGATTGTAGTAGCAAGGGCGTAGCCAGGGGGGAGGCCACTTGGGTCATGCCCCCCCCAATCCAAAATATCTTACAAAAATTTTGTACAATTTTTACAACTCGTTTAAAATGTTATTTAAACATTTAAGTCAATTATTGCTGATGAAACAATGGACAGGTATAAGAGAACAACTTGCAGTTGTTGTAAGATATGTAAGATACGAATCTGGGGTTTGGAATTGCTATGAAGACCCAGTTGCAGTCTTGGACATGTACACTGAGAAAACCCAGTGGAAACTTTCGATAAGACGGCGAGATTACCCTCAGCGGCGTGGTCATTGGAACAGCACTGCTAAAAACAGTGGAGGAATTGGGTCTTGACCTCTCAGCCTGTATTGGTCAAAGCTATGATGGAGCCAGCACAATGGCAAGTAAGCGAGTAGGTGGCTGCAATGACATTTAAAAATCGTGCTCCACATGCACACTATTTCCACTGTGCAATGCACTGCTTAAACCTACAGTAAGTGCTTCAAAGGCGGTTTCGGTATTTGTAATCCAACATGCGCAAGAAATTGTGAGAGATATTTCCTCTTGCTTTCGATCCAGTGCCAAAAGAACTCGCTCACTTAAAACCTGTACTGAAAAATGTGACAACACACGTACATCGAAGAAACAACTCAGAACCTTGTGCGATACGCGCTTTGTTGAGCGACACACGGCTGTAGTCACCTTAAAAAGCTTATTGCCATTTGTGATGGAAGCTTTGAGTGAAATGAAAACTTGGGATTCCAGCGATGCAAGAAAAACGGCAAATATTCTCGAGAACTCAATATGTAAATCTGAATTTGTAGTTTCTTTGTTAATTTTTAAAAGGGTGTCCGCTCTTATGCTGCCAATGACTCGTGTTCTACAAAAGATACAATGTGACCTGGTGGAGGCAATGTCCTGTGTTGGCGATTTATTGAGCTCGCTAAAAAGCATTCGGAGTGAAAAAGAATTCGCAAGCATGTTTGCAGAAGCAAAACTTGCTGCTGAAACCCTGGGTCTGGAGCTGACAAAGCCTAGGACAGCTTCACGGTCAGTGTACAGACCGTCAGCTGATTTTGATAACTCTTCTACTGAAAGTTACTATAGGATAAATATTTATTATCCAACGCTTGACATGGTAATTAATGACATTGAACATCGGTTTGGGGATCGCCAGCAGCAAGCACTCAAGATTGGCTGGCTAATTCCAAATAAGTTACGCTCGCCAATACTCAAAAGTGAGTTTCAGTTGTGGCGAGAAAGATGGGAGAAAGTCGACAATGACAAGCGGCCAACCACTGCTATATCTGCGCTAAATCAATGTAGCAGTTTTTTCCTAAATATTTCAACATTGTTTCATCTGCTTACCACGTTACCAATAACTACTGCAGAAGCTGAAGGCTTGTTTTCAAAGCTCGAGCGAACACTTACAGTAATCAGGTCTACTATGGATGAAAACCGTCTGGAGGCACTACTTCAAGTTCATAAAATGTACACACCATCTGTTAAAGCTGTGATTGATAAATTTGCTATTACTTCAGCTCGCAGGCTAAAATTTGCATGTAATCTTAACAGTAAAAATTATAAGAAATTGTCTTTTTAGCTTTATAAAATGATTGCATTGATTGTCACCATGGTTTTCTTTATGCATATTTGATATGATATTATGTTTTAGCTATTAATCTGTTCCAGTTTATAATGCGTACAAAATTTTGTCATTACTCGATTGCTTTATGTATTGTATATATGGTTTGTGTCAAAGTTCTCTTATACGCCTATATGTATATGTATGTATATATATATATATATATATATATATATAATATATATATATATGTTAAACACAGACCGTGCATGGAACAAGGAACTCTTCTGGGAAAATTAAATCCACTATAGTCCGAATAAGTAATGGTAACTGACAAATACCATAGTTTTTCTTTTTCATGATTTTAGCCGACGTGGGCAACGGGTCTCTCGCAAAGAGATCCCATAAATATAGCTTCCCTCATCAGCTATCTGCAAAGCAGACAGGATCCAGCTTTGGGACATGGATCTAGGGTTTAAAGCAAGCATAGATCCCTACCCGACGTAATGCAACGAGTCTTTTACTTATATAGAGGTTCTGAATGTAGGGATCTAGGCTTGCTTTAACCCTAGATCCATGTCCCAAAGCTGGATCCTGTCTGCTTTGCAGATAGCTGGTGAGGAAGCTATATTTATGGGATCTCTTTGCGAGAGACCCGTTGCCCACGTCGGGCTAAAATCATGAAAAAGAAAAACTATGGTATTTGTCAGTTACCATTACTTATTCGGACTATAGGGATTTAATTTTCCCAGAAGAGTTCCTTGTTCCATGCACGGTCTGTGTTTAACATATAATTGTCTCAGGGAACCATTCTGAATTTGTATATATATATTATATATATATATATAATATATATATATATATATATATATATATATATATATATAGAGAGAGAGAGAGAGAGGAGAGGAGAGAGAGAGGAGAGAGAGAGAGAGAGAGAGTTACAAGAGTTACAAGGAAAAGAAGTACCTCAAAAGGCCTTGCGGCCCATACCGAGGAGGTACCAATGGCAACAGGTGCCAGGGAAAATTTTCTACACACTCAAATAGTGTGCAAGATTTGGTCTAACCTTTTCTTGAACTAATCCACCGAGGAACTATTCCTGTTATTAAAAGTTTATTTTTCTTTCAACTATCCTAGCAGTAGTAGAAAACTGGATAGAAAAGTAGAAGGCTCTCTCCCCACCCTCCGCTCCCTCCCTGCCAGAGGCAGGTACGGAAAAAGGTTGAAGAAAATACCTTGACCCTGGAAAAGTAGCCAAGGAAATTTTACAGGAAAGTGGAGAATATATAAATAGCTCTATATTTACCTTGCTCACAGAGACCGTGCAAGCGAACTCCTGCAGAGTTTTCTTATGTTTTAATCTTAAACTATCAACGTGTTAAAATAATTCCCACATATACTAGTCCTAAATCATTTCAAATCCAACTTCTAACCATTGTTGCTAGTTGGGTTATCATTTGAACTAAACATGCTTCTAAAATCGACATCTTTGAACCCGCGTCACATAAGCGTCGATTGTAGCCCATATGCCTAACGAAAGCAATTAACTTTGTGGCATTTTTCGCCAGTTTCCAATCCACCTACCTACTTCCCCACCAATACCCAGCGCGCGCACTTCGGCCATTAGCCGGCGGTGAGGTACCTTATCAAAGGCCTTCTAATCAATCTCCCTACTCTTATCAAACTCACTCAACATGACGTAGAAAAACTCGAGCATGATGGTGAGACACGACCTATGCCGTCTAAACCCATGTGGAGTCCCCAAGTAGCTTGTAGGAATCCAAATGGTCGACAATCCTACTCGCTATTATCCCCTCTAAATATTTACCTACAACTGAAGTTAAATGGTGTTATTTATAGAGGTTCCAAGCCTCTCTTCCCACGCATGAGATAGCAGTAGCGTCCTAATCATAACAGTAGAGAAAAAGACAATACTAAAAGTTTTTCTTTGCAGTCAGAGGAGAACATCCCTAACCTAAGCTAAAAGGACAGAGTGGGATGGGAAGGGGTCCTAGTAACCCACGGGACAGGTTTGTACAACAGACTTCACCCGCCCTCCCGAAAGAGAGAGAACCTAAAGGAATTGGCAGCCAATTTCTCTAGAATCCCACGACTCGGGACCGGAGGGCTGTCACACCCCAAGTAGAGAGAGAGAGAGAGAGAGGAGAGAGAGAGAGAGAGAGAGAGAGAGAGAGAGAGAGAGAGAGAGAGAGTTACAAGGAGTTACAAGGAAAAGAAGTACCTCAAAGGCCTTGCGGCCCATACCGAGGAGGTACCAATGGCAACGGGTGCCACGGAAAATTTTCTACACACTCAAAGAGTGTGCAAAATTTGGTCTAACCTTTTCTTGAACTGATCCACAGAGGAACTGTTCACAACTTCCGAAGGTAACCTGTTCCATGTGTCACAGATCTTATACGTAAAGTAATTCCCACACACACTAGTCCTAAACCGTTTCAAATCCAACTTCCAACCATTGTTGCGAGTTGGGTTATCATTTAAACTAAACATACTTCTAAAATCGACATCGTTGAACCCTCGTAAGAGCTTGAAAACCTCGATCAGTTGACCGCGCAGCCTCCGAGTTTCAAGCGAAAACAAGTTCAGGGCGCGTAACCGTCGATTGTAGCCCATATGCCTAACCGAAGGGATTAACTTTGTGGCCCTCGCCTGCACTCGCTCCAGCCTCTCAATATCTTTCCTGAGGGTGGGCGACCAGAACTGCACAGCATACTCCAGGTACGGCCGAACAAGGGAATTGTACAGTGAGAGCACAATCTCCTTGTCCGAAACTGAAATTGCCTCCTGATATAACCCAATAGTTTCTGGGCTTTCTTTTCCACCTCTACACACTGTTTCGTAAACTTAAGGTCGCTGCTAATTAGCACACCCAAGTCCTTTCTAAATCAGTCACCTCGATATTACTGCCCAACATCGAGTAGTCCGACTTGGGATTGGCGTAGCCAATGTGCATCACTTTGCATTTACCCAAGTTAAACGGCATTGCCATTTTTCGGACCACTCTCCGAGAGAGAGAGAGAGAGAGAGAGAGAGAGAGAGAGAGAGAGAGAGAGAGAGAGAGAGAGAGAGAGAGAGAGAGAGAATAATTGACAAAATGCTCCTTGAAAATAAGATACTGTATATTACATTAAACCTTGAATAATTAAAATAACTTTATAAAAAATTATTATATAAAGTAATCTGAAATTGAATCTAATTTTTAATCCATTCCATTAATAATAATAAGATCAATTAAATATATTAATATAAAATAAAGTTTATTTAATTCCAAATAAAATTTATTAATTAAAATAAAATACTATTTTTATTTATTCCATTAGTAAAATAGAAATAATTACATTACAATAATCAAGAAAATAGACATTTAAATTATTTAAACCCATTTAACTTTAAGTATGATACTTAAAGTATGATACCTGGCTCCCCAACCCAATCAAAAATCCTGATCTTCATATTTCGTTTCCTCTCTGTTAGATGTAAAAGTTCTCCGTGTGGCTTCCACGTTTGCAATGTCTCGTTTTCTGTATGGACTTGCGAGAAATGAGCAACACTCAATTATTGGGAGGACTAGACTCTTCCATAATTTTAACATGTTTGCTTTTCTCCTGCGGAAGCTCCTCCAGATAATTCCCTTTATTTTTCTAGTTCTTCGAATTCTTCATCCGATATTGTTATTACTCCAAGATCTCCGACTTGTGGGCCCTGGTGCTGAATTTTCTTGTATTTGTGATGGAAGGAGATTTAATTAAGGCTCTAAGAACTCTAAATCCATTAATAAATCCGTCTCCAAGCTTGTTGTTGGTTTATTTTTGTCTATACCAAAGAATTAATTTGAATTTTCTACTTTCTCAGATTTAAGGGTGCTGAACACAGAGTTAGGTTGTTCCTTAAGTAGTTCGTTCATTTTTTTTTTGGGTCATTTATATATTCGGTCGCCTCATCATTTAACGGACCAATACTCTCTTTATATTGTATTTTTCTTTTTCGCAAACGTGTCGATGTTTTTTGGGTTATTTCTAACTTTTTCTCTGCCTTGTTTTCCTCCTTGTTTGTCTTGTAGATGAATGCTTGGTTTTAGGTTCGGTTCTATTTTGCTCGTTTCCGTTGTTTATACAATATCCTGATTTTTCTCTCGAACTTGTTAAGTTTTCTTCTCTCTTCGAAACATGTTTTCAACAATGTGGGTTTAATTTAATTTTCTATTATAGATAATATTTCTTCTGGACTCTTCTTGTGTAGTAGCAATTCCCAGTTTACTTTCTTTAAACCCATTTTAACACTTTCCCAAGCTACTTTTTTTAAATACATATTTAAACCTTCAAATACTGCTCGTCTCTCTGAGTCTGGAATCCGTTTTATGTCTCCTGGTTGCTAACTTTACTTATAGAGCGATTAGGTTATGGTCAAAGAAATTTATGCGTGTTACCACTTTTTTTGTCATTGTTATTTGTCAAAATTAAATCCAAAACGTTCTCTTTTCTAGTCACTTCACAGATTTCCTGGGTAAATGCAAAAGGTTGCATAATATCTTGGGCATTATTGCCTGAGTTCTGTCATCTTTTGTAATGTTACCATGAAACGTCTCAACATACAGTTTATAACCGTCATTTTTCTTTCAGGTTATAAATGGAAAGTTAAAATCTCCACAAATCAAAATATTTGCTTGGGTTTTAAGTGATTTTAACAAGTTTTTATTTCATCTGTGAAGAATTGGAATTCACCGCGTTTTTTGCTGGTCTGTACCCGTTCATAATGATTTGATTCACTTCTTTTACTTCTAAAATAAGAATTTCGACTGTGCCCTTTGATTTGTTTACATTCACTTTACATGTGTATTTTTTCATGTAAATGCAACCGCAGCCTCCTCTCCTAGCAAATTTATTTGTTCTGTATATGTTGTAGTTTTTTATAGTTATTTCAGCGTTTTCGATGCAATAATTTTCACGGCCTTTCTAGCGTTTATGTAACTATGTTTCCGTTAAGCATATGATATGTGTATTGGTTTCCAGAGTTAAATTTTGTAACTATTGTAATTCTCAGGTCTGCATGATCAGTGTACAGGCTATGTATATTTATGTATAGTAAATTCACGGGTTAATAATCTTTGTGTTCATATTATACTCGTGTGTGTGTGTGTGTGTGTGTGTGTGTGTGTGTGTGTGTATAAGGCCACTAAAAATAATAAAATACAGTTTAAAACTATTAGAAACAATTAAAACAGATCCTAATTTGTACATCTTTATCAGTTATTTATCTGAAACGCCCTCAAAGAAGCCTTTATAACAAACCAACAAAATTTTATAAATTATAATTATAGGACGTTAAAACATATATAGAAAAGTTTATATATATATATAAAATGCAGTCATCTGGGAATGGCATTTGTTTGGGTATTTTCGGAACAGTATAAAATACTCTGAGAAATAAATTGTGGTCTCATCAAGAATTTGTTTGGTGAAAAAAAAAAAGATTTAATTTAAGACACGCCTTTCTCCAGTCTTTTTTGTTCGTTCGTGCGTGCGTGCGTTTGGTTTATTTATATGTTATAGTTTTTACCCCCAGCGACGAAAGGGTAGTTGCCCTCATAACATTATGTTACGGCCTTTTTGCAAAAGTGTTAAGTCGTGATATTTTTGTCAAACAACGGCCTTTTTTGCAAAAAGGCCGTCACACATATATACACGAGAGAGAAAGAGAGAGAGAGAGAGAGAGAGAGACTATGATTATATTTAATCATTAATAATTGTATTGTGAATTATTAAACTTTATAATGACGCGAGTTTTAGATTATAATTTACGAGATTTGAAACAAGAAGAAAAACAAGAAAATTTAAGTAATACAATTTTTTAAAGGATTTTTTTTATCATCATCGTAAATAATATAATTTATTATCATAGTAATTTCTTCAAATATTGACAAACTAAAAATTCAGTTAACAAACTATTAATAAAAGTACAATTCATTCAGGGGTCCCCAAAACTTGTTTTCATCCGTTCTTGATAAATCAAAACTGAAAATTTATCGTGCCATCACCCTCAAATAGTTTCAAACCAGACCAAACAATTCATTACCATAATTTTAACTTCTCTAAAGCTAAAAACTAAATTTAACTTCGGTCTACTTTAACGGTTTACCGAGGTTTAATTCTTCAATCTATTCACGTAGCACTAAGAAAGTAACTCGAGGCGTACCACAGCTTCAGAAACCGCTACTATAGATAATAGAATGAGCTCGAAGACAATAATGAAATTCAGACAGCGTTTTGAACGACCTAACCCCGAGTGAAAAACGAGTAGAAGCCATGGCATTAGGATGACATTAGAATGACAAAGTATAACCATCATGATAACGAGATCTATTCCGTTACAAATGGCCCAAGTCTGAAACGCAAGATGAGGTTCCTGCAATTATAATGGTCATGCAGACTCTCAACGCATGTCATTAATATGATGGATACGCAGAGAATGGTTCTGCAACTCACCAGATATTATGATATGTTAGAGCCGTGTGTGTGTGTGTGTGTAGGTTGTTGGATGGATAGATTGATAACTATGTCGGGGTGCGATGGGTGTAGGTTGTTGGACGGATGGTTGAAATGAATTGTGTGTGTGTGTTGTTGAACGGATGGATGAATGTATAACTGCGTGTATCTTACGAAAGAGATCCCAAGAGAGATAGAATATATACTCGTTATAAACCAAATTAGATTTTTATTCATTCTGAAAATTTGTACAAGTCTTTCCCTCGTGTTTTAGTTGGTTTGTTCTTGTTAACCTAATATTACTTTTTTTCAGTTATTACTATTATTGTTGTCGTTTCATAGATCTTAATTATAGTTAATAATGGTTTAGTTTTTCCCACGGCTTTCAAAATATTCTTTTTTATTATTTATTTTCCTTAGCAATAACTCCAAAATGGTGGCAGCGATATTTCTAAATTTTCGTTAACCTTTGAATGATCAATTCAATTTGTTACGAACGAACATGCATACAAATTGTAGGCAAAAAAAGCTTAAAATCAGTGCTGCAATATCTCACAAGAATTTAGATTATACTCAACGAACCAAAATACGACGCATCTATCTTCATTTATTATGCAATATATATGCAGAAGTGATCTCCAATTTAGTGCGTTTGTGGATACAAAGAGACCACCACTAGCTCAGGGATTTAGAGTCGCTAACTGAAATGTTAATAATAACCTTCATAACGGCTTAAAAGAAAAGGTCACATGACGAAGGGGACCTACAACTGTACGTCAGATTCGAGTTATCTACGGGTCTACATTATCTAAGGGTCTCTACATTATCTAAACGCAGGAAAAATAACAGAAAAATTGCTCCAGCAATATGTTTACATATTAATAAGTAAATACAGGGCGTGTATAAAGTAACGCAAGTGAAGAGACAAATCCGATTTGAACTGGTTTAACCTAGTTTCACCTTTTTTTTAACTTTTAAAAACATTTTCAACACCTCTTATAAACCTTACTATCGAATGTACAGTTGTTATAAAGTACAAGTAATAAATATTACTTGTCCATGTGCAGCCGCTTTAATATAATTAAAATCGGATGTCTCTCTCTTCACTTGCGTTACTTTATACACACCTGGTATTACCAAATACATCTTAGCTTAGCAGGGTGGTGGTATACAAGTAACCCAAATAAAATGACTAGGTTTCTTATATAAAAAACCTAGCTATTTTATTTGGATTACCTCGTGGCTAGTCACAACAGCGCTTCCCGTTCGATCAGCCAAGTTGAGTGACGTTGGGTTGTTCAGTAGCTGGATGGGGGGCTGTTGTCTTCTGTGTTCAGATGATGTAATGACCCGTAGATAGTTTGTATCCAAAGTAAAGATGCAAGTCCTTCTGTCACGTGACATTAGCCGTAACTTTCTACCGTGGAAATTAAAAAAATAGATTTGTATTTACTTCATGAATCATAGTTCAATACCAGCGTCCGTGATGGCTCAGTGAGTAAAACGATTCCCCATAAGCGAAGTAAAGACACTGTGGTCGGGAGTTCGAATGCCGACGATGTTGATTAATAATAATAATAATAATAATCATCAAGGAGTTAGCGTAATGGACCGCATTAGTTTGGCCTGAGCTTTATGTTAATGTCTCTACCTCCTCCACCCTTAACTATTACCATAACTCAATCCTAACAATAAACTAATACTTTTATGAACTAACCTTTAGTTAACGAGGTTAAATTATTACAAACTTTAACGTACGTGATTTCATATCTCTCTAAATCGAATCCCTTATCATTTTATTAAGACTTATCTTTATCAATCAGATAAAGATAAAAAAAAATATTCAGTTACAAAATATGAATCATTTTATAGCTACAATCCATAAATAATAAATGAGAATCATTGTTGCTTCATCTTCTTTCAATAGAGTGAATCTTCTGAAGTTACATCAAAGAATTATTGGTTCAAAAGGTTTATTTTTTTTTATTGGTGGCAATGCTGCAGTGTTCATACAAATACCATTTGTATTGATTTGGCAACAAAAAAATATATATATATATGAATGTGTGTGTGTGTGTCCTAGGTCCACTAAAGAATGTGGTCATGAAGTCTTTGGACATTTGGCATTATTTACAACTTCCATTTTCCGTTTTGATAAATGGCTGCATGAATGGTCGAGTATATGTGTGTGTGTGTGTGTGTGTGTGTTAAACGGACGTGCCACAATAGCATGACACTGAACAAACATCCCTAAACGAGTGCCACCCACACATGGCATCATAGGTTAAAAGCAGTTGGCTTAATTGACTCGTCGCTAATTTCACACACACACACATCGCTTATGCGGACACACACACACGTGTGTGTGTGTGTGTGTGTGTGTCCGCATAAGCGATGTACAGACTTTTTTAATCCATCTATTTATAAGCTAATTAATCAAACAATCTCAGTATCATCGGCTCGAAAAGGGCGTGATAAGTGTTACGGGAACAACTGAGGGCACGAAGGGTGGTTTCTGTTAAGTGATTAAGTAGTGACGTACTCGCTAATTAACCTAGCCTAACCAAGACCAACATATATTTTTTCTGACAATAAAATCGTTCCTCGGTTTTTTAAATAATTGTAATTTTCTGAGACACCCATATTACCTCGCAAATTACCCGGGGACTTTAGAGAATTATCACACTTTTTCACTTATACCCAGGTGCTGTGCGCGTGCGCGCACAGACACACACACACACACACATATATACATACAAGGGGCGGTACGAATGTAATGGCTCTTATTTTATTTCTCACTAAATATAATCCCAATTAAAATGAAAATTACAGGGAATATCCATACATATGTGACAAATTAGAGTAGATACAAACTGACAAACAAGAAGCATTTACTTTCGTATCGACCTTCATATATATATATGTGTGTGTGTGTGTGTGTGTGTGTGTGTACATGCATATATTATATTATTTGGTGCACTGTGTTTATGAATGTTGCATAATTAAAAAAATTATAATCTGCGCAATAAACATGTAAATGAATGAATGAATATAAATTATAATTTAAAATTTAAAAAAAAAAGTTTGACCTTTTTACCTCAATTAAAATAAAATTAATAAAAACCAAATTTGGAACCTTGAAGATTAAAAAAAAAAAAAAATTTTACGCCAAATTTCGAGTTAAATGTATATTTATGAAAATTAATTAAAATTGAAAATTAAAATTTACTTAAAAGATTTCCTAATGCATTTTTGCATATAAGTGATTAGTAATTATTAAGGCATAAAAAGAAAATAAGGAGTAACAAAAATTATATAGCGTAGAACCTGACATGGCTACACCGCCCGGAAAAAAAAAAAAAAAAAAAAAAGTTTAAATATACCTACACTCTCCTCCCCCTCATCATATTTTCTCAAATTTGGAATTTCCACGTGAAGGATTCCTACTTTTTAACTGTAAATTCTCATTTTTTAACTGTAAACTGGGAATGAGAATAAGACCAAAATTAAATAGGAATTAATCCATCGATAATGGTGTGATGTAATCTAATATTTGACCCTCAACCACTATCGCGGGGTCAGGAAGGACCCCACTCATTTAAATTTTGTGTGACCAAGAAATTAAGATAGTGGTTGAGGGTTAATGTTTCGGTGCTACTGTAGTATGCGGTCTACCTACGATTCGGCGGTCTACCTTTTAATTATAGCTTCTTATCTTGTTTACTAATTGTTTGTTTACATCCCATTGTCAATCGCCTTTGACGATTGGTTAGGTTTAGTCATGATATTTTCGTTAGTTTTAACGAAAATATCATGACTAAACCTAACCAATCGTCGGTAGACCGCATACTACAATAGCACCAATGTTTCTTTGTGTTCGTTATTCCTTTGTTTAAAATAAAGATTTCTTTTCCTTTGCATCGAATTAGCAAGACAGACGTTAATTATACTTCAATATTTCACCAATGAAAGAAGGCAAAATGGACACTCCATTAATCTACAGAACCGTCTTTATTGACACCAATAATGAAAGACACGCGCACGTACACACGGGCGAGCGCATCTTCCCATAAGCGACGTACCGACTTTGACTTTCTTAAATCTATATATCTTTAAAACTATTTAAGCAAATCCAGTTTAACCTAATCTAATCCTAGTGCCATCAAATTGAAAGGACGCGACAAGTGTTTGAGACGGAACTGAAGGCTCGAAAAGTGGTTTCTGACAAATCATTAAATAGAGAGATACTCGCTAATCTAACCTAATTAAACCTTAACTAACCTAACCTAGGAAAACATTGCTTAGGTCAGGTTATACTAACTAAAAATATTTTAAAATACACACACAAAAATCTAGAATGTTTTGAGGTAACAAAAGGCGTTACCTCACAAAAAAAAAATTATATCTGAATTTACACACACCCGAACTCACTTATATCTGGTTGCCTACACGCGCGCGCGCGCGCACACACACACACCACCCACCTTTTAAATGATTTTTCAGTTTCATTTAAATTGAATACAATTATACACACAAACACACGCACAAAGAAAACTACCTATGACATATTAAATTCTGTCCTAGAATTCAACCGATATGACCCGAGTAAAAAGTCCCATTTTGGCAGTGTTCGTTGCTTTTTTGATAACCTTTTACTCCGCAAGTATTTGCATGGGACCTCCTCCCATTTTTTTCAAGGGAGACTAAAATATATATAAAAACCGTTACAATATTTTTATAACCCTTCACTCACTGGTACGCACGTTGTAGCTGAAAATAAACTATTTAATTCTTATTGGAACCGAACGTAAAAGTAAATATTTTTATTTTGTGTTCGTGAGCAAAAATGTTCAGAAGTGCACAGCTATTAAACACTATTTTAATTATAATATTACACTTTACTGTAAAGATGCGTTTAGTTTATTTATCCCAAACTGGTATCAAATGAGCTTTAACTCTTGAAGTAGTCGAAACGAGCAAATCATTTCGGTGATTTCAAGAAAAAAAATTACAATATTATTTGGGCAATTCTGAGTTAACTATTTTAATTGCTCAGAGATTATTTGACACCAGCTTGAACCGAAATAAATAGGTTTAGACTCAGCTGGCAGTAGTTTTCAACCTTTTGCCGTACCACATTGAATAAGGAAGGTGTTACCACCTAACCGGATCACCTGAAGACCAGGGTCCCCAGCCTTCTTTAGTTAGCCTTATAAAGCTACTAAAGAGGCTGGGGACCCTGATCTTCAGGTGATCCCCTAACCAAACCAATAGGAAAGGGACTACTACTATCCCTTTGAAAATACCATCATGAAAGTTGCCCAAACTCATCAAGTTTTATATTTCTAACCCCTGAAGTACCACCTAAAAGAACTTCGTGTATCACGTTTGGTATACGCGTACCACAGGTTGAGAATCGCTGTTTGAAGTTCAGAATGTAATCTAAAATTAAAATTATACGTAGTTAATCGCAAAAACTCTTACCGCGTTAATCCTTCATAAATCGCAGACATCACATTAAAAACATAACAGCAAACAGTGAAGATGTCACTGACATCTTCGCTGTTTGCAATTTTTTTTTAATTAAACGCAGTAAATTTCGCGATTAAGCTACGTATCTATTTTGAATTTTAGATTACACACTACTTCAAACAGCAATTTTCAACCTATGTTACGCGTAAATCATGTCAGCGCCCGTTGCTCAGAGGGTATAAAACAGTTTCCCTGTAAATAACCGATGACACTGAGATCGGGGGTCCGGCTCCCGGTGGTGGTGGTAATAATAATAATAATAACCTAGAAATTAGTGCAATGGACAGCGTTCCTCTAGCCTGAGCGCTTATCATTTTCTGTGACTCGCTCCCCCTACATCTCGTTCGTTATTAAACAGCGAAGATGGGTTTCCCACTTCAGAAGTTCTGGAAGGACTACCTCAGTTTGATGACCAATGATATATATATATTATATATATATATATATATATATATATATATATATATATATATAACCACATTTCGTCGATCGGAAACTTCATCGACACTAATAAGCTAAGCTAACTTCCTCTCACTCTTATAAAAAACCATGCCCATAAAATGTCACGTCCAGAACGTTACCTCAGGTCGATAACAACCGCGACTTCCTTTGCCATTTCACGAGTGTTCAATCTCCGTATATTACATACTGTACGTACACTAATTTCAAACCAATCAATTCAGCGGTTCCGGAAGTAAAATATTATTTTATTATTAATAAAATACTAAGAATTAGTAATAGTAATAATTATTACTATTAAACCTAATAATAATAGCAGTAATAAAGGGAAAACTTATTAATTTACGTTGCAAGTTTTGTTTGAGCTGTCGCAGTATAGAAACAAACTGTTTATTTACCAACTCTGACCTGAAATCCACAATTCTTTTCTGTATATTTTTCCCGTACATTTATTCATTAATGTCCCTTAACTGAATAAGAGTCTTAAGAACTCAGTGTCAACAGCATAAGCGAAATTTAGTTAAAAATACTCTAAATACATCCTCCTGGGCTGAATTAAGCGGGTTATGTGAACAGTATCAACAAACATTCTTAAAGAGTAAGGTGAATCAGTGCCCTTGTCCTACTCCACATGCAAAGTTCGGATCATATCGCAGCAACGAAGCAGTACCCCATTTAACGGTACAAATCTATGTGGGAGTATCATTATATCAACGTGTTATAATCTGGGACATCCTTTTGCTTAGAACCCTCGCTCTCCCCTCATATAACATTTCCTTGGTTAACCTTTGTTTTACTTCCGCCCGATTTGTCATTCTGACGAGGTCAGTTTGTCACTCCACCTTAGACCTACAGTTTAACGTAGAATCCGAACCACGCCCCACCAGCAGCCCAGCATTTTAACCATAGGCTACCCATGATACCCATTTATCTACCTCCAATTTCTTTGTGTGGAAGGATGAACAGCTGGGTTTTGCTGCGCGCCGCCTGCCGTCACCAGGTCTCGATCCCTGGGCCAATGAATTCGTAGTCAGCGACGCTAACCACTACACCACCGAGGCGTGTATATAGTGTATATATATTATTATATATATAATATTATATATATGAAAGAAGTGTTTTGGATATTCATATTCAGAATGTACAAATACGTTTGGTCCACAAATGGAAACTAATTTTAATGTGCTTTGAAAATGCAGATAACTCCAACCTAACAGTGTTCCAGCCTGCATTTATAGTTTTGCAGTTTCAAAACACTTAAAGTCACAGTTATTGCGGGTTTCTCAAATTTAAGATGCTACACGTTACTAATTAGATTTTATTCTAATACAGTGTATAGCCGCAAAGTCTGGATAAAGCGGGGACAATATATGTATAGTTTACAACTAAAACTATATTTCTTTTGATTTCGGATTACCCTGTTTTATTCAATTGGTAATGATAAAATACGCGAGGGAACCCACGTAATACACGCTAAGCATACGTAATAATAATAAAAACCTAACAAAAATGCGATACAAAAATGTCGTAAAATATACGATACGTGCTTTTGATAATGTGAGTGCATTGTGGTTCCTCCGAATGTACGTAGTGTGTTGTTGTGACTGCCCTGTGCATTGCGTAGGTTTTCAATACAACTACAGAGGTATTATCCATCCGCACTAAAGCTAGCATGGGTGGAAGCTGAAGCCAAATAAGGCGTACTGGGCGTACATATAGGAGAGACAGCGAAATCACTAAGAACTAGAGAAATCCTCATCATTCTTAGCGTTTTTATAAATATTTTACTTATATATTTCCTCGAGAGAACTTGCTGTAATCATATACGCTTCATTCGAAGGTATTATAAAAAGTGACAGTCAAAGGCTCCAGAAATATGGTTCTATTCGCTTCAACTTTTGAATAATTAAATACGCTGAATTTAACTGATGATTATTTCAGAGTACGGAATATTTTAGACGAATTTGAAACCCGTTGTCAGTTATCTGAATGGATGAAACCTACGCATACACCGCTGTGAGCTTAAGTGGGTTTGTATTATTGTCAAACAATTTAACATTAAGTTGTATCGCTTATATCTTTTTAGATAATTTTTTTTTTTTTTGCTTTTATCCCAAAGAACAAATTATAATCATGCTATTTTCAAAACCAGGAAACTCTGTAAATTTAATCTTTCAACACACAAACACATTATACTGTATAATATATACGTGTGTGTGTGTGTGTGTGTGTGTGTGTGTGTGTGTCCTCTTTTAACATTAGCTGAGTAATATGGCTATTAAATAATTACGCCCCATGCCCAGGTCCTTATCTAAAAGAAAGGAAAAAAGTTTATGGTCCCCGTTTATAGAATCGTAGAGGGTTAACCAACAGGAGACTAATACAAAATATTATCTGCCTTAAAATTAGAAATATTGCGAATAATCTGAATTACGTCACAAATAAATTTATATATTTATATATATATATATATACAGGGTGGGCGGAAAGTAGCTCCCTATTTTGGATTGGTAAAAAAATACGTATATTATCCATTTATTTCAGAAAAAATAATATGAGAAGGTAGGCATACATGGTAGGTTTTCTCTAAAATTCAATGTGGGCTCCAACTCTTTCCACCAGCTTCTGGAGCCGCCCAGGAATGGCGTCCACTGACTTTAGCAGGAACTCCGGCGGGATGGAGGACATGACTTCCCGAATTCGGTCTCCCAGTTCTTCCAATGTCCTCGGTTTGGTGCGGTAGACTTCTTCCTTTACCCACCCCCAAAGAAAGAAGTCGCACGGTGAGGAGTCGGGGCTCCTGGCTGGCCATTGATGTGGACCACGACGACCCATCCAACGCCCAGGGAAGTGGGCATCCAGCCCTTCTGCGCAACACCATGAATGCTGAGCGGTACCTTGCTATGTTGCGAAACGAGGTCTGGCTGGTTGTCAGCACATGGGAGAACATCGACGATCTGATATTTATGCAAGATGGCGCCCCTCCGCACTTCGCTCTGTTGTCCGTGAGTGGCTGGATGCCCACTTCCCTGGGCGTTGGATGGGTCGTCGTGGTCCACATCAATGGCCAGCCAGGAGCCCCGACTTGACACGTGCGACTTCTTTCTTTGGGGGTGGGTAAAGGAAGAAGTCTACCGCACCAAACCGAGGACATTGGAAGAACTGGAGGACCGAATTCGGGAAGTCATGTCCTCCATCCCGCCGGAGTTCCTGCTAAAGTCAGTGGACGCCATTCCTGGCGGCTCCAGAAGCTGGTGGAAAGAGTTGGAGCCCACATTGAATTTTAGAGAAAACCTACCATGTATGCCTACCTTTTTATATTATTTCTTCTGAAATAAATGGATAATATACGTATTTTTTTACCAATCCAAAATAGGGAGCTACTTTCCGCCCACCCTGTATATATATATATATATAATATATATACAGTATATATATATATATATATATATATATATATATATATATATACAGTATATATAAACTAAAATAAGGTATAGAACCATAAAAATTCATTTAAATAATTAACTCATACCCATAACCCAACTTTATTACGAGTATTATATCTTTAGCATTGTAAGGTTAGATACCCACTTTGATATACCAATTTAGGATGACAACGAAGCCAATGAAAATACCCAAAAACAACAATCGTTCAATCTCTTCCTCAGGCGCTGAAACTGCTTTGTTCAGCGACTCAATAAGAAGATTATTAAGTACCCGTTTAAAAATACGTTGTATTTTATTTAGTTTGGCGTTATAGACATTTCAATGTTAAGTAATGGTATATTTACGTGTCGCGTAAAAGAAAATTATTAACCAAACTTCGTATTTGAGGCCCTACTAGATGAGAAGTGGCTAAGCAACGCAAAGGTAAAAAGTGCCAGAAAATGCAGTTAAAAGTTGCATCAAATTGAAAGTGGCATCATTTTTTCAAGATTGACGAAATATCGTCAGAAGTTATGACACTATCAAATTTTGTATCATAGTATAAATTACGCGAATTCACTGAAAATTTCAGGGATTTCGTGAAATCACTAGTTTCACAATCTTACTGTAATATATAGCCTATAAAATAAATAATGTGCAAAATGAAGGTCACCATACTTTTAAGTTACCATTAAAATCACCGAGTCTTCACTTTTAGGTCATCATTAATTAAATCACCATTATGGCCTCGCTTTCATATTTCGGCCTAAAACATTTTCAGACCACGATCCAACTCAAGTTGCCAGATGAGAATGATCACTTTACACAAGGAAGGACTAGTTACAGTAGAAACTGCAAACTGCTTCGGGTTGTGTAGCGCTACAACATCAAGATGGATTGTAGGAGACGAGACAAAAGTAGCAGCCTAGTTTAGAAAAAGGCACGAAACTCTAGCTTCTCTACGGCACGACCTCTGAAAAAGGAGGAACGTTGTTCAACAGCAAATTCCTTGACCATCGAAAGAGCCTTTGTTAATAACTTATAACCAAGGTCGCCGAAAGGATTTGGTGGGGCCACGGAACAAGATGGTGTGGGGCCCATTATAATAGTCTTTTTTAGTTGAGAGCCGGTAAGGCCCCCTTAGAGCCTCTCACTGTTGAAAGTAGGTGGGGGGGAGGCCTCTTAAATTAGATTCCCTAAAGGGGAACCAGGTCAGGGGGGCCCCCCCCTCACTGTGCGGCACCAGGACAAAATGCCTCTTTTGCCCACACATCTTGGCGGCTCTACTTACAATTAGCCTGCAACCGTCGAGCTATTCGGAAGAGATTAGTTCAAACGAGACTGGCACAAATCTGGCACAAATCCACAGTTAACCCCAGAATTGAATTTATTTCAGTTTTACTTCAAATACATGATTTCTGTGGAAAATTATATATATTTTCAGATGAGAAAACATTTTACATCGACGATCACAGACAAAAGGGAAGAGATGAAACGAAGCTCGAACAAGAGAATGTCGCTGTTTCAACAAAGTTAACAAATTAACGAAGATATGTGGGGGACGAATATCTGGATTTGGAGGTGGTGGGATAAGGGATTGACAACGTCATGGGTGCTTCAGAAATGAGCAATATACTGAAATTTTAGGAGCAGTTATGCTCCCAGCGATAGAACAATGACGATCCCTTAGCCGTACGAAAACTTGTTTTATACAACGATAGCATACCAGTAACGCTTAAAAAAGTGGTTCTCATATACCAATAACTGATAATGGCCTTCATCTATCAGTAGCACTGTTAATAGAAAGCTTAGGAATCACGGAGAGATACGTTAACTTCCGTGATCAGCGAAATTTCTCCGATTTAAATTCCATAAAGAACCTACGAAGTTGCATCATAAGGGAGTGGGAGCCAAGAGACCACCATGAGGAACCGGGAAAATTTATCGAGACACGCCACAGATATTTGGGAGGGGATCTACCGCACCTCACGATGCGAGAGAGATTCCTTAGTTGACTTGATGCCACAAACAGTTCACAAAATCCTTGAAGCAAAAAGGTGTTTACACGAAAAACTATGGAATAATTAGTAATTTTAAAAACAAATTCCTGATTCATAGAATTTCCTTATAAAAGAATTTTTTTTTTTTAATTCCACATTCAAGACTATTTAATTTAAACAAAAGATTTGTTTGGAGTTTAGACTATTAATATATGGCCAATTTTGTTAAAAAATTTGGATCACCTGAAGATCAGGGCCCCAGCCTTCTTTGATTAGCTTTATAAGGCTAACTAACGAAGGCTGGGGGCCCTGATCTTCAGGTGATCTAAAATTTTAACTAAATAAATGAAGTTACTTAAAAATAAACTTGGCTTAGATTAAACAAATAGAAATATTTGCTTAGAATTGGACTTTACTTCATACGAGAAATATAAAAATGATTAATACCAAGTAAATATAATCCTACAAGAGTTTAATCTAAACAAAATTTATTTTAAATTAAAATTATTTAATTTGGAGCAAGTGTAGTTTACATTCCCCTACATTATCCTAGTGTAGTTCACGTTCCCTTACATTATCCGCGTATACCTAATCAAATAAAACGTTAAAACTAACGAAATATTACGACTTAACCTAACCAATCGTCAAATATTATATATATATATATATATATATATATATATATAATATATATATATTTTTATAGACGATTGGTTAGGTTAAGTCGTAATATTTTTGTTAGTTTTAATGTTTTACTTGATGGATTCATTTAACAAATGTCTCCTAAAGATCCTAGTGTAGTTTGTGTCCCCTTTTGTGTCAGGGGGACGTAAACTACACTTGCTCTTTTAATTTTAACAAAATTTGATATAATAATTATTCTAAAATTCAAACAATTTTTTTTTCATTTGGAGGGTGTGTGTGTGTGTGTGTGTTGTGTGTTTCGGTATACATTTCAATTCTTTACTGTCTATTAGCGTCCATATTTGCCACACGCTCTGCAGATAATTATGTAATATATATCTAAACAGTGTTCGAAATACAGAGGGGGTCAGGGGGGGTTTGATCCCCTCAAATTTACACGAGACCCATGCAAATGTGCTGTTAAAGTGGATCCAGGGTGGGTCCCGTAAGAACCCCCGTAAACTAAAGCGCTCAAGTTTTAATTTACAGGGTGGGCCGTAACTTTCCATACATAGGAAAAATAAACATTTTTTTATGGACAACCATTTTTATTTATATAATATGCTCTACATGGTTGCCATTGTTTTGAAAACACATTTCAATACGTGTTCCCCACTGTTGATGAACACGCATTAGCACAGTTGACGTTATGCTTGTAATGGCGTTGGTGATACGTTCCTTTCGATGATCTGCAACATTTCCAGTTTTCTGAAACTTGTTAATAAGTTTTGCCACAGTGTCGTGTGTGATGTTCGTTCCATGTTTTCTGTTAAAGTTCATTGCAACCATGCGACTGCTTCCCGACCCAGCCATCAGTATGATTTCAATTCGTTGCTCTTTCGTCAAACGCATATTCTTAGGGTATCTGAAACATAAAAACAAACGTTTAAATTTTCCTATGTATGGAAACTTACGGCCCACCCTGTATATGAAAATTTAAATGACCCCCCCCCCCTCACCCACTGTATTTCGAACACTATCTAAACTTAAATACTCTCAAATGACTTCATTTTCATGACATGTTAATTAACTATATTTTAACTTGCTTAAGTTTACTATCATATACGAATTTTTATTCCTATATTAGGTATTAAGTGAGCTTCCCTCGAAGTCACGTGTCCGAATTCTTACATTTACTTTAAAACTTTTAATAAGCGAAAGTCGTAAACGTAACAATACTCCAGTGACAGATTGTCTATACCCAATTTGTATATTTTACCAATGAAATTGATTGGTTATATCCTTTTGTCTCACAATATTTAGCGATAAGTTTGGCGTTAAATGCCAAGTATGGTTTCAGAGAAAGTTCGTATCAGACCAGCGAAGTGTATTTACAGTATATATATATATATATATATCTTTTATCGTATTTTACTCCTCATAAGACGCTACAAGTGATAAAACGTACCCTATATTTAGCAAAGAATATTTAAGAAAAAAATATTTCGAAGATTTATCAGCCTGACAAAAAATATATTCCCATAACTTTATCAAAAGAACATTAAACAAAACAATAACATACGAGCCCTGAAGGGATTTTTGGAGACGTTTTTCAGGAAAAAAGTAGCGTCTTATGAGGCGTAAAATACGGTACTTTCCCTCACATCACGTTACTGAATTTATCTGACTAACAATATACCATTTTTAATGGTATATTGTGGTAGTTGCATTAAACTTGACAATTTGTATGTCAAGGGATTAATTGTGTATTAAAAGTAGACATATTAAGTTTCATTATAAGTAAAAAATCGTAACTTAACGATACGTAAACGATGTAGATAGCATACTTTAAATAAATGTCTCAGGAAACTCATTGTTGTACGTCAATTTTTCTTTATCTGCGCATGATGTCAATGTTATGTAGAAATGTGGGCGGAGCTTCTGTGTATGCACCGCCTACTTTGTATTTGAAGTTTGTCACAGAAGTGGATTATCGTGACAAATTAGTTGTGGGGAGGGGGTGGAAGCATTCTGAATTCAACAACAACCTTAAAAACCAAATTATTTTCTACTTTATTCAATAATTTGGTTTTGAATTACATTTTTTCAGAATGAAACAGACATATTGTGCGGAGAATTCAACTTGCTTTATGATACTAAACTTGGGTGGGCAAAAAAAAGGAGTTTGGTTTTTTTTATACCTATAATACATATGCAGGCGAGTCGCATAAGAAAGTCCTCCTTAAGGAAGTTAAGTTACTTAGTTTATCTTTTTAAACGTTCAAAATTCTTCTATACTGTCAAATAAAAATACTTTTTATAGCCCTTCAAAATCAAAACTAACTAGTAAATAACTTTAAAAAATAATACACACACACAGGCATATAATATATATATATATATATATATATATATATATATATATATATATATATATATACAGGGTGTCCATAAGTCCGGCATCATAGGAGAAATTCATATTTTTCTATTTCTACAAACCATAATTCATATTTTTCTCTTTCTACAGGCCATAATGTCTGTGAGCAAGGAAGAACGAATCCAGATAATTCTACTCATAGGAAATCGGAGTCAAAGAGACTTTGCAACAAGTCTGCTAACACAACTCTGTGTTATTGGCTCGCGGTCTGGATGCAGTCTGTTAAATTCAGCAGCGGCCTCTCTTTGACTCCTATTTCCTATGAGTAGAATTATCTGGATTCGTTCTTCCTTGCTCACAGACATTATGGCCTGTAGAAAGAGAAAAATATGAATTATGGTTTGTAGAAATAGAAAAATATGAATTTCTCCTATGATGCCGGACTTATGGGACACCCTGTATATGTATATATATACAAGTCCACTTCTACCGTTCCACTCGACTGTGAAGACTTCATTCAAAAACTGTTACACATTCAAAAACAGTGGCAGGGAGCACCGTCATGCTGAAACTCTCCGAGAGCGGACAGACATTAATTTTTGGGGAGTCTCTTTCATGTTGCCAGAATTAGCGACGTTAATACAACCGGGAGCATATTTCAACACCCGAGGTGACGCATAACGTTTTCAGATATATTTTCTGTGCTAACTCCACCTGCACTGGAGGCAATGACAACATTTCATTCAACCGTCTGGTGTAAAATTTGAATATCATACGAGCACGCAAGATTTTGCATAAGAGAGAGAGAGAGTTATGTATGAAAGGAAAATAAACTTTTTCCCGATGCTCCACACACAAATTCTTCGTATGTGAATTTCTCACTATTTGGTGATGAATGCCCCGATGCTACCATCAGTCAAAGGAGAGACACTTAGTTTCTCTTTCGATAAAGAAAAATTACCTGTTCTCTTATATTCTTATATGGATCACACCCATTACCCACAGGTTGATAAACCTCAGAGAGAGAGAGAGAGAGAGAGAGAGAGAGAGAGAGAGAGAGAGAATTAGCGGTCTTCCCATAAATCTTTACGTTATCTGATAATTTCATATCACAGTTCATTTGATTTCCTTTCATAGGCATAAATATGGAAATAGATAAACATAATGAAGGCATAATGTTTTCACATACCCATTATGGGGGTATGATTATTATTGTAACTGATCGAAAAGGTTTGGACGAGTGTGAAGATGACGAGAAATTACCAAAACTGGACAGAACAGAAATTATGTCAACTTTTACGGGTTAATTCGGACTTAAAATGGAAAGGTTTTATGAAAAAAAATTGAGAACACACGAACACACACACACACACACACACACACACACACACGCGCGCGCGCGCGCACACAAAGAAACCCCATTTTTATTATTAAAATTATATATATGCTTCACTTAAAAGTACACCAGCAGCTTCGCACGAGTGCAAGGAATCACTACTTTCAACTATATTGTTCACTACAATTTACCTAAACCCTACACTATATCCTTTTCAAACCCACTGTTACGAGAAATGTTTTTGAAAAAACCAGTATCTGAATTTGATTGTTTAGTATCCCATGAAATATTTTGGCATTTTGTTTCACTGAAAATTGCAAAAATGAAAACTGTTTCCTCGTTTCCAAAGAAAAAGTAGATATCCAATCAGCATGTAGTACAACTACACCTGATCTAAAATAACCAATCAGATCTAAGAAATTAGCACTGTGGGCGTGGTTATGGGTGTCTTTAATGGTAACAAATGATACCATCAAGTATGAATCAGAAAAGGCACACTAAAAGCTTAATAATTGAAACAAAAATTATTCTTTTACTTTAAGAAGTTATTTTTGTAGGGTTGTTTAACCTCCTTCGCAAAATCTAAAGTTATATGACGGAGGGGACCTTCAGCTTTACGTGGAATCTGAGCCATGGGTCGCTACATCATCTGAACCAGAGGATGGTCCCCCATCCAGCTACTCATCAAACCAAATGTCGCTTAATTTCGCCGGTCTACGGGAAGCGGTGTTACGACACTGACCACGACTTAGACCAGTTTTAAGAGTACTTTGCTACGTGGTTCTATGCCAGTTGAAAAATGTCATAACCAATAAGGAGGATCAGAGAATGGCACAGTGCTTAAGCCAACTAACGCGACCCATTGTTCTAACTCCTGGATTATTATTATTATTATTAACTACCACCATCGGGAGTCGAACTTCCGACCTGTCTTTACTTCGCTTACATAGAAACGGTGTTACCCACCGAGTTACAAGCCCTCGCAAATTGTCATGCATCATGAATTTTTAATGAACACACGTCTTCTAACCTTAGTAGAAAAATATTTTCCTAAAGAGGCCAATTACTTCTGTCCAGATCCACACAACACTCAGAGAGAGTTTGTGTGTGTGTGTGTGTGTGTCATATACGAGAGCAAATCTAGTGGTTTACATTAACCGCTTCAGTTAAACAACTGCAAACAGTTTTGAATATACCCAAAACTTGTGTTCATCCATATCCAAAATAGTACTTCCCATTTTGCGATGTTGTGGGAAATTTCCCTTTTTAATATTCAAAAGATTAAATATTTCTTAAGCCAGAGTGCCCACAAAATTCCCAACCAAAATACTTAAAGAATATAATTCTTACCTGTAAAGTCGAAGTTTCGGTATATAACGAAACTTCTACTTCAGTATAATGTATACAAAGTATTCAATACTTAGAGTTAATTAATGTTACAAACTATTAAAAAAAAAAATCACATTTTCACAACAAGAAAAATAAACTCATTATATGTTTTGACATCTAGGCCAATGATATTTTACAAAAAATTTAAAAACAACCAACTAACGTCTTGTTGTAGGGGTTGTTTGTTCTATTGAATGCTTGTAATAATAATTATCTGAGCATAGGTTTGAATATGACGTCATTAATTTATGCCTGTTAAATTTCTAATATAATGTAAGATTACGCGTTTATAGTACAGGGCTATTAAAATGATTCATCCGATTTCAAGTGAGAATACTTCCGTACCTATCAACCGTGCATCAACTGGGCATACACCACATGAAAGAGGAAATCTCCGAGTTTTACAAGATCACCGCGAGAGGGCTCCAAAGTCACGCCGTGGCCTAGCCTAGCAACAAACAGTCAGTGTGAAAATGGCGTCCGCACAGCAGAAGGCGTTTTGTGTGTTGCAGTTTTCGAGCTGTAAATCGGTAGTCACAGTGCAGCGTGAGTTTCGTCGACGTTACAGAACAGATCCACCGGGTGCTCAGAGCATCCGAAACTCACGCTGCACTGTGACTACCGATTTACAGCTCGAAAACTGCACACAAAAACGCCTTCTGCTGTGCGGACGCCATTTTCACACTGACTGTTTGTTGCTAGGCTAGGCCACGGCGTGACTTTGGAGCCCTCTCGCGGTGATTTTGTAAAACTCGAGATTTCCTCTTTCATGTGGTGTATGCCTAGTTGATGCACGGTTGATAGGTACGGAAGTATTCTCAGTTGAAATCGGATGAATCATTTTAAATAGCCCTGTATAATGAAATATTAATAGAGTTTACTGTAAAAAAAATCTAAGTTAAAGTTAGAAATCCTACAGGGAATGGATCAATTTGAGAAGTGACTCATTTGTGAGTCTCACTTTTAGAATTATCATTCCTGTGCTAAGACTGAAGTGAGAATGACCGAGATTGGGAAGAGACCCACCCAGAAATTTAACAGCGGAGCCCAAAACTACTTCATATATAACCAGAATCAGACTGACAACCAAACCGAATGTATATAAAAGTTGGAAATTTTTCTCTATACTTGAGACCTTTCCGATATGACGTCACTGCATCAACTATATTGCATGGGTTATTCGAGCGTGAAAAAAACTGACTTTTATTGGCAGTGAGATGAAAAACAATGAGTCTCAACAATTCATTTTTATTTTATAATGCGTATTACTCTATTTTCACGCCATAATTAGAGTGGCAAAGTTATAGGTGGAAAAAAAACTAGTTCGTTTAAAAGGTTAATGAACTTTGACAGACTGAAAAATCTGTAAAAAATAAAAATCAGGTGCAAGAATAATAATCTTATTCCTACGATACTTGCATAAAGTAGAGTCTTTAGGGCTGAACTCTTAACAAAACTCGCTTAAAATATAACATTTGGGGTTATTTAAATTCTTTCGTAGGGGCAAAAGTTACGTGAGAGAGGGCATCTACAGTTTTACGTAAGATCCCAACCACGGGTCCCTACATCATCTGAATGCAGAAGACAGTTACACGAAGCAACATAGAATGCACTGATAATATGCCTTGTTGTTCGCTAACGTCACTATATAATTCTCTCTCTCTCTCTCTCTCAGGGTCAAGGTAGTTTTTCAACCTTTTTCCGTACCTGCCTCTGGCGGGGAGGAAGCGGAAGATGGGGAGAGAACCTTATGCTTTTCTATTCAGTTTTCTACTACTACTAAAATAGATTAAAAAATAATGAATCAGTTTAACAACAGGAACCTCTCCGAGTAGACCGAAAGATCTTTGAGACTTCCTCTTGTCGTTGTAACTCCTTGTAACTCTCTCTCTCATATATATATATATATATATATATATATATATATATATATATATATATATATATATATATATATATATAGATAGATAGATAGATAGATATAGTAAAACCTCTATAATTCAGCATTCTAAAATTTGGAATTTGCCTTATTTCCACTAGTCTGAGAGATGCATCGGTGCCGAATTATATATACTATTATATACAAGATACTAGTAAAGAATAACTATGTAATTTCAATTCATATATGCACTTTATAATAATGCACAATGCTAAGACAAGAAATCTTTGGGTTATCAACAGTTTTAATTAGTGTTACTAGCAAATGTGGGCCCTACAGGCCCATTTAGCTAGACCTGTGGTGCTGGGGCATTCGGCCTCAGTAATTGGGGGCCTGCGGCCCCCCAATTACTGGGTAGTCAATTATTCGGTCAATAAAACTATAAAAAAGAACGCAGCCACGAAAATCTTAAGCTTCACATCCGAACTCACTGTATCAATAGGGTGTGTCGAATTTTTCAACTTTCAAATTCCAAATATGATGGCTGCTAAAAAGTTGCAGCATGACTTAGGAATTCTAAAGATATTTTTGTTAATTTAATATAATTTAGTTTTGCTTGGTAAGAAGCTACATAAAAATAGTGACTTTTTTTACTTTTTTGTGGAATTATATAATAATTATTATATTAATAATTATATATGCTGTATATATAATGCACTGCTGTTTTTGCTTATTTCACAGGTTGAAACATATTCATCAGTGTGCTGAAGATTACTTGTCCGTCAGTGCTACCATCCTAACCAGTGGGAATTACCTACAATGGCTTCTAAAAGGAGGACAAGACTGGGACATTCACACATATGAGCAACCTAATTGGAACTGGTAGAGAGTTGTTGCCCTCTGAACTCCCAACTCTGCGAGACGTTCTGAAATATGGGCTACTGCTAAGAGAACAAAGTGGTGAGGATGTGAGAAACTACCCAGCAGCCAGTCTTGCAAAGGACATTTACCCTAAAGTGCTTGAAAAGTGGGAACGAGCAAACAGTTCTTTTGTGCCCCCGTTGTAAATTCACGAGTCACAATCTTAAACAAGATCCAAGAGAGCTGGGAGCAGGCCAAAAACATATCTCTTGGGAGAGGAAAGCTACATGTCAAAGAGGCTTTCATTGCAAAACTTGACAAGCTTTTTGACATCCTCAGTTGCAAGTGTAAAATTGTTCTCTGCTCTGAATTTGGCTGCCTTGCAGATGCTGGTTGCAAAAACGAAACTCACATTAATTGTACATGCCCTAGGGCAGTGGTTCTTAACCTTTTTACTACCATGCCCCCTCTAGGAATTGGTCCTTCCCTCCACGCCTCTCTTGGAGGGGGATACTTTTGCATTTTTTCATAAACTTCTCAATATTAGCCCATGCTCTCGTTAAGAGAATAACAAATACAATTAGTGTTTTTCCCCAAGGGATCGCGCCCCCCCTGGAAATTACCGACGCCACCCTAGGGGGGCGCGCCCCCCCGGTTAAGAACCACTGCCCTAGGGAGATGAAGATCCCTGTGAAGGAACTTGCTTTCATTAAAGGTCAGAGAGACAAGTCTGGTTCTATTGGACCACATCAGATTGGCTTGCCAGATCAACCTGAGCACAACAGACAAGTCAAAAAGCAGAAGCGGCAAGAAGACGAAAGAAGAAGGCTTGCTGAATATAAGCAGACAAGTAAGCAGGATGTTTCAATGCCATCAAATGAAATAATTTTCTCTGATGATGAAAATGAAGAACAAATAGCTGATGCTCAAGATGGAAAGGATGGAAGTTATGAAGTGACATTAGAAATACCAAGCACGTCTTCAACTTCCAATAAAAAGCCAGAGTACAACACATTAGAAATACCTAATGTTGCTATGCATAGCATCAGATATGGTGTTGGCCTGCGTGCCACAGCTGCCATCACCACTGCTGCCTTTATGGATGCTGGCTTGATCACTGAAGAAGACAAGAGACTTGTAGTTGATCACAATAAAGTCAAGAGGGCCCAAGAAAAAGTTATGAGATCCCTGGATCAGGAATTTGATGATCTTTGTAAGAAGGGTGAAATTGACTGCATCTTCTTTGACGGCCGTCAAGATACAACTAAAGTTATGCTGAAAGCAGACAATTCAGATCGTCAGTTCCCCAGCATCATCAAAGAAGAGCATTATTCTGTGTGCAGTGAGCCAGGTGGAAGATATCTCTACCACTTCACTCCTGAGAAAGGCTCAACGAGAAAAAAACCTGCTGAAGTTATTGCTGATAATCTTGTAGATTTCATGAAGAAGAAGGGCATTGATAAAAGCCTGCAGGCCATTGGAGGTGATTCTACAAATGTTAACACTGACTGGGAGGGTGGTTCCATGCATTGGGTAGAGGTCAAGCTTTGCCGTAAGCTGATCTGGTTGGTTTGTGCCCTCCACACTAACGAGTTACCCCTGCGACACTTGATCACAGCACTGGATGGGAAGACCTTGTCTAACAACAAGTGGACAGTAGGGTGCATCAGCCTATAAGGGGTGAAATTTCGAACTTTGGATATTGATTCGGCCCTATGATATTATGGTTACAATCCCCAACAAACCTTGTGTCCACGTTTCAAGCTGTTCTGACAATATTTAGTGGGTCCACCTCGAAGATGAAAATTTGACAATTGTGGAATTTTATGGTTTTACTAGAAAATCTTGTGTAAGCGTTGTAGATTTTGTTTGAAAAAAAAATTGTAAATATAGTTAGTTTTAGGCAAGTTTTAGCCTCAATTCATGAAATTATCTGTCTTTTTAGACTTTTTTTTGTATTATTCTGAGAATCATGAAGTGAGTTACCAGGATGCGGGACGAGGACCCAACTTGCCAAGCATCCCACCGACCACCTCCACCTATTAAAAATGGTATTTCATGATAAAATACTTGTAAAAATTGATTTATTGCTTATTGATATCTTAATTCTTCTTCTTTGTTTTTTCTTTTAAAACAGATGACAAAGAAGCTTGTCTCTTTCTCAGATTAGGAGTGGCTTTTCTGTCAGCTTCTACAACTTGGAGAACATTTTGAAGATGTTCTTCAGTCCTTGCAGCCTCATAAAAGTCACTGCATAGTTTTACTGCCCTCTCAGAGCCATCATTTATGACATTTAAGCCAAAAGTTTTTCTTTGGAAGATATAAATGATGCTGTTGTTTCCATTCAACAATCTCAACCATTAAAAAATCATAGTCTAACTGTAGTGAAGAGAATATGAACCATGAGTTTTTGTCAACCAAGTCAGCTAGTGTGGTTTCCGATCGTAGATTGGTAGGGAAATTAGGCTTTCCAAAACTAGATCCATGTCTACCTTCTGGAACCAGTCTCAATCTTGTGTGGTTTATAGGAAGGTAGATGGTTTGTTATAGCACGAAGTTCATTTTTTGGAACCAAATCGCTGAATAATACAAGAGGAATCATCTCTGATGAAAGGTACCAGAGATGACGTTTCAAAGATGTTAGAGCACTTTTTGCTATTTGCTTGTTTACTTCCTCGTATCTAAGAAGCTTTTTGTAAAGCTGCAAATCGTGCCATGGTGCATCAAAAACTGAAGAGCAGGTCATCCACCATGGGTAGTAAATCAGTGAAATGAAGGTTGCAAAGTCTCTTAGTTTCAGAATTTGTTGCTTGTTTGTGATTGTTACTGAAGGTAGTTTCGAGATATTGCCTTCTAGTAATGCAATTTTTAGAGCATATATTGCTTTACTCATCCATCTGGCTCTATGTATAGCACCAGGTCGCTGAAGGGTTATATCCTTATCACTAGGTCCTGCATTTAAGTATAACACAACTAAGTCAGAAAATTGTTTGTAGTCATATCGTGTATGTTGCTTTTCTATATTACTTATTTGAATTGCATAATCAGTCCATTCCTGAAGAATCTCCTGGACAGCTTTGGAGTACTGATTGAAGTCAATTTTTTTCAATTTTTCATCCTTGGAAATCCACTGAAACTTTTCTCGAAATCTGTTAAAGACATTAATTTCTGGTCCACTCGAAGTTTCTACTTTCATGTCCTGAAACACATGACTCTCAATAACTTCACCAACATGATGCCTGCATGCAGACCATAATAAAGGCCGTCCAATCTCTTGTTGGATAGTTATGCATGCAGCGCTCACATGTCCCGTGTTGGTTGCTGTAGTGTCGAAAACCAAGTTCACTATTGAATCGGAGCAGTTCCACAATTTCAGTAGCTTCATAACTTCTTCAGTCAAGTTTTTCCCAGATTGGCCACTGCCACCAGCACTAGGATGATATGATGGAATACCAAGTAGTTTGAGATCCATTGAATTTCCAACTGATACGGCTAATCGTTCTTCTGTAACATACTTATCCTGCAGAGTAGAAATTATTTTCGAATCCCAATGAAGAGAGGCCAATTTAGGAGGATTCCAGGATTTTTTAATGGAACTTGAAATTTTTTGGGCTACTTCGCGTCTTGCTCTATCGGCTGTAGCGTATGAAGTTGCCACTGCCTTAGTGTTACCACCACATTCTTCAACAAAAGCTCTTGTGAATGCAGCCTGTTGTGCCGGAGTCATTTTCATTCTTGATGCCAAAGAAACAAGTTTCGGTCTTTTCAGAACGTCATGAGGAATGATAGCTCGAGTACCTAAACAGACTGTTGACTGTGTGGATTTTCCATCTTTTTCAGTTCCATCATTAGCTTCTGACTCACTCTCAATGGTAGTTGTATCGCTCGTGCTACTGCTTTCTAATTCAACATAACTGCAAGAAGCTTCAGTGTCTCTCAATTCCTTTTCTTTTCTCGCATTTTCTTCACATTTTCGAAAATTAATGAGCTTCATTTTGGATGCTAAAGTTTGATCATGAGCTCCAAAAGAAGCAATTCTATCCCCTCGCATAGATTGAAGAAATTGTATATCTTCTGGATTACTCATAATTTTTTCGCCATTTTTAATCCACAGTGAAAAAGTCATTTTAAGTTGCATTTCCATATCTTCTAGTCTTGTCTTTGTACTTTGAAGCTCTCTTCTTTTCAATGGAATTTCTCTGTTTCGAAATTCTTTTCTGACAACGAAATTATTTTCTCACGTGCTTTTTTCTCAGTAATCATTGGTATGTTGGCTTTATTGTACAATGGTTGAATTTCTGTTAAAACAATTTTAGCTATATCTCGCTTAGTTCTTCTCTCTTTTAGACCCTGTTGCTGGTGAAATAGGAAACATCTAAGAACTTGTTCACTTGTTGGCAAGCGACATCCTACAATCTTTGCATCATTATTTGTGATGCCAGGACCTAATCCAAATATACAGGTTTTTTTCGTGTTTTTACATCAACTTTATCCGCACCACTTGAACAAGTTTTACCACTAGAAGTGGCTTCACTGGCTTTAGCACTATTATCCATTATATCATATATCAACTATTATCACCAACATATATAAAAAATTGACCTGTAATAGAAACATAGATTAATATTAAAGTAGTCTACATGCCTGAAAATAAGAAAAAATAGCTATAGGTATTTCATGATGGCAAATGATGTTTATTAATAGTAGCTATGGCTTAAACACAAGCAAACTAAACATACTAGGCCTATAGTACCTTAAGGATCATTCAATTCAATAAAATAAAGGTATATGTGAAAAAAATAATTAAAGGCAATTTATCCCAAAAATTGTCATTTTTGTAAAAGTTTAGGAGCTAGGTGGACCCAGTAGATATTAATCAATTGACCTGAAATTTTGCATGTGAATTTGTTTTAGGAAATGTAACCATGATAACGTAGGGCCAAATCAATTTTTGAAAGTTGCCATTTTTGATGCACCCTAGTGGACAGGTAACATTGGCAAGATGCTAGACACTGCAACCGAACTTGAAATTGATCCTTCATTCACCAAACTCTCAATTGGAGAGCCTCTTACTTCACTGAGTGACAATGTCGTAAGGATCTCTCTACTGATCAAGCGCACGGGTATAGGATCACACAGGCCATAAGGACAGGAGAACTTCCCACAGATCTGGCCCTTCTTGAAATTGGTCCAGTGAGTCATTCAAGGTGGTTGACAACAGCAAACAGGCTTTGTCGCATATGGGTTTCAAAACATGGCCTTAAAGGCAAAACCCTCAACAACTTAAGACTGATAGTGGAATACATTGTTGGTGTGTACTACCCCTGTTGGTTCAACATCAAAGTAAAACACTCTTGGGTGGAAGGCCCACGCCACATCTTGTTTCAGCTGCGGCTAGTTAGGCTGCAAAAGAAGGCTGTAGTGGATGCTGTTTTGCCAACCATCAAGCGCTCAGCATGGTATGCATTCAGCGAAATGATAATCCAGACACTCTTGTGCTCAGATGACAGTGAGGAGAGGAGAGCTGGTGTCCAAAAGATTGTTGACATGAGGGGTGGAGATGATGACACACTTGGAGATCTTTCTGTACGTCCCAGGAAGACACCTTCCATCAACCCCAGTGCTTCTTCCGTGTTGGAGCTGACAGACTGGTCTGACTGGGTATTTGAACCTCCTTTGACATGTAAACTGACTACAGCGGAAGTAAAGAAGTTATTTGACAAGCCTATGCAAGTTCCACAGTGGCCCTGTCATGCTCAGTCAATAGAGAGGTGTGTGAAACAAGTCACAGAGGCAGCAGGCAGGGTGTATACACATGAGAAACGTGAGGGCTATATCAGAGGCCAAGAAGCAAGTCGGCGGCTGATGTCCAAGAACGAATCAAAGCAAGACTTGATGAAACTTGTTGTTTAAATATTTTTTTTTACTGATGTCATTACTTTCTAATGTTGTTTTATGATTACAAGGATATGTTTTATGATTACTAGGATATGTTTTATGCAGAGAAACTAAAATTTTTATAGCATTACCTGACATTTTGAGAAGCTAAAATTAATAAATGTTGTTTTCCGAGAGCAATTTATGTGCTTTTTAATCAAACGTAGATTTACCAAGCTAAGTGTTGAGCAATCACAAAAATAATAGCAGATTTGAATTCTTCACATCCAAAAACATATTTTTAAAACCCCTCAGTGAAGGAATTGGCAAAAATTTCTTTGATGTATTCAATCCGACGCGAATGCAACGAGTCTTTTGCTTATATTGACGTTCTGGATATAGTAGGCTAGGTGTAGCTGTAACTCCTAGATCCTGTCCCAAAGCTGGATCCTATCTGCTTTGCAGATAACTGATGAGGGAAACTATATTTTTTGGGGCCTCTTTGCGAGTGACCCGTTGGCCACGTCGGCCTAACATCATGAAAAAAAAACTATAGTGTTTGTCATTTACCATTACTGATTCGGACTATAGTGGATTTAATTTTCCATGCACGGTCTGTGTGTATCATGAAAGAGCCTCAGGGGACCATTCCGAGTTCAATCCCATATATATATATATATATAATTTCTAAAATAAATTTTATAATTAGACTCGAAGCGTGTTTTAAAAGTGAAAATTTTGGCAATAAATTTTTGTATAATTCCTATCGTCACAAAAATTTTATAAATTTTTTTTCACCCTTAAATTTATGATAGATTTAAAAATAGTTTATGAAAAATAAAATAGATAATGAGCAAATTTATTAATGTGTTGGGTGTTTTCCTTAATTTACGGAGGAAAATAAGCTAAAACCGATCCCTTTTATCGCCTGTTCCTTGCCTGACTGATTCCTTATTAGGGCTTATTAGGAAATAATTAGACACAAGCGAGTATTCGTAAAATATCTTAGTTAGTGTTCCATACGCGGTTTTTTTCTTTTTTTTTTAATTAAAGAAAACGGGTGGGTTTTTATTTATTTTTAGGTTACTGTACTTTATTACAAGGATATTATAATTTATGATATTCAAATATATATATATATATACAGTGGTGGGCACCGTTAACCAAAAAGTTAACTTCGTTAACCGCTAATCCGTTAACCAAAAAGTTAACTTCGTTAACCGTTAATCCGTTAATTCGTTAAACATGTAACGGAAGTTACCGATAAACCGTTAACGTTAACTTTTATTATAAAAAAAATGAAAAACACAATATATATATATACGTAATTTAATTTTCCCTCTTCTTCTCGTTCTCCATTTTGTCCATGAGATGCATGTTGCCCTTCATGAAAATTAGCATATCAAAGTTTTCATCAGACAGGGATGATCTCTTGGCCCTCAGGATGTCCTTGCCCATAGAGAACAAACGCTCCAATGCAGCACTGGAGGGGATGGCTGTGTTGAACTTGATGAACAAGTCCATCAACACTTGCTCACCCAAGAAGGCAGCATCTGTCAGCAAGTCCTTGGAGTTGGTCTCCAGCCAGGTCTTGACCAAGTTCTGGCCTTGCCCTTGAGTGACCTGTGGCTTCTGCTGCTCTCTTTTGTCTGGATGACAGCACTGAAGAAGTCATCCTCCTCCTCCTCCTCCTCCTCGTTGTTGCTGCCTCCACTGTTGCTGCCCACTTCGTTGGACTGCTGCTTCATGGCCTCCTCGACTGTACCCTCCATGCTTTTCCTCACCCTGGAGACCTTGGTGTTGTCATACTTGTCCAACCAGATGAGGTGAAAACGCTCCCATTGTAAGACATCAATTGACTTAATTTATGTCATCAAAGTGACATGAGAATTGAAATCTTACCTGATCAGTTTTATGGTTCTTGAAATGTATCAAGGAGACTACTAATAAGGTACTCACAGACATATTATAAATATACATGACTTACTTGACAACGATTATTTTTAAATATTCACTAGCACAAACATGTTGCGCAAGAGACAGACTGCAAATGAACGAATGTAGTTATTTGTTGTAATTGTTACATATATATTATTGAAAGTGCCTTAAAATGCTCGTGATATTTCTTGAAAGAAGTTGAAACATTCAACTCAAATGGCAAATCTTTCCGCCTGATTTTACAGTCGACCATGTTTTGCTCAAACCAATGCCATAAATAACTACCATATTTGGTAAGACACAAATTGTGGCGACGGAAACAAATATTTCGCCTGATTTTGCACTGCGGAAATGGAAATTCGTTCATCACTATTAACAGTGGCGGATTAATTGCGCACCTGCTCAGCACTGAAAATAATAGAAACTTTTAAACGTTTATTTATGAATTTTTTGGGTTAACGGACTTGAGTTAACGGAAGTTAAATGTAACGGAAGTTAATTAGTCCGATAATGATTTTCAAAGTTAACTTAAAAGTTAAATCGTTAACGAAAAAGTTAACTTCGTTAATTAACGATTAACGGATTAACGGTTTGTGCCCAGCTTTGTATATATATATATATATATATACAAACACGGTTAGGTAGAATAGCCATGAGTGGATCCTAGGGTCTTTGCTAGTCTGAAACATTTTAATATTATAACATTATAAGTTTATAACATATAGTATAGTAGAAAAGGAAGACTGTGTCGTGTTCCCAAATTAAAGGCTAGACAGGGAACATCCTCAACCTGAAGGAAAGCAGTTTTGTTGTGGGAGGACCAAGACTGGTTAACCAGCTGCACAAGGAACTAAGGAACACGAGTGGTGTTGCGGTGGACATCTTCAAAAGAAGATTAGACGCCTGGCTCGGAACAATCCCAGATGAGCCGGGCGTACATGGCTATGTGAGGTGGAGAGTACAAGAAACCAACTCTTTACTTCACCAGGCCAACTCGAGAGAAGGGGCGACAATATATATGGGATTGAACTCAGAATGGTCCCTTGAGAAATTTTTGTTACACACAGACCGTGCATGGAACAAGGAACTCTTCTGGGAAAATTGAATCCACTGCAGTCCGAATATATATATATATATATTATATATATATATAACCTTTGGTTAGCTTCCGCCCGAATTGTTCATTCTGACGAAGGTCAAGCTTTTCACTCCACCTTAGACCTACAGTTTGACGTGGAATCCGAACCACGCCCCACCAGCAACCCAGCGTCTTAACCACTAAGCCACCCAGGGTACCCATTTATCTACCAACCACTTTCTTTATTGTGTGGAAGGATGAACAGCTGGGTTTTGCTGCGCGCCGGGTCTCGATCCCGCGGCCGATGGATTCGTAGTTAGCGACGCTAACCACTACACCACTGAGGTGCATATATATGTGTATATATAACAAAAAAGCACTGCACAATACCTGTAGCATTTTAGGCCTTCAAACTACGCCCAAGTCTCCTCCAAGCTCACTAAAAAATATAATAATAAAAAATTGTTTATTTGGTCCTTCACCATTAATGAGTGTGCGTGTCTAAACATACTAACCAAATCTTATCCTGGTTCCATTCATAAAACCAATATTTACTGGAACAGTTACTGCAAATAATATGATTTTAAACTTTCAGATGGCATACTGTTCCTATATAATTAGATAAACACGTTACGCGTTTACGCATTCAAAAGCGTAAAAACAGCCCATATCACACAGTTGTTTGTTTTCATTTTTCACCGCTGAATCGGGTTCCGCTGAAAACCAATTAGAACCGTTGACACATTAATCGCTAATAATTGGGTTTTGAAAATATGTCGTGTGTATTAATCGGTATTTAGCGACAAGACATTGAAATTTTTAGAATCCCGATTGTCGCTGATTAATGTGTAAACGTTTCTTATCGGTTTTAATCGGGGCACGATTCAGCGGCGAAAAACATTTACAAACGGCCTTACGAAATGGATTTAAACACTGTATCAGAGTGCTGGGTATTCTCTCTCTCTCTCTCTCTCTCTCTCTCGAAAATTAAATATCTTTATAATTATACCCATACTTGGGGTATAACCTGTTACTCTAAAGTTCTTGGATTCAAATTTCGACCTGGACTAAAGATTTCAGTGATTGAGGTGCTTTTCTTGTCTTTGCTTGGTGGGGTATGGGTTCGGATACCCCGTAAATCTATAGATCCCCTCCATCATACAATCTTTATAGATGTTACGAAGGAGGTTAAACCACCCCAAATATTATTATTATTATTATTATTATTATTATTATTATTATTATCAAGATTACTAACTAAATCTTCGCACTGAAACTAATAATAATGAGGAGGAGGGCCACAAACTGGAACAGGGCTCAAACTAATGTGGCTATTCGGGGTAATTACTGAATTACTATTAACCAGCACCATCGGGAGTCGAACCCCTGACCTCAAACGACCTTTCTATATCGTCGTTGCCCTTCAATCATCTGACCTTTTAACTATTTCACTGTAAATGACTGCTTGAATCGTGTCCAAATCCTCTACCATGGTTTGGGTATCTTCAACCACAACGATAAAGTACAAGGATTATAAGTATTACATAAAATAATAATAATTAGTATTATTATTATTATTATTTCGGAATTAAATAATTAATTATTATGGGTGTCGCTTCTCTATTTCAATTTCAGACGCACGCGTACAAATACGCAATACGCATATCACCTACGCTGCCCATATATATATATATATTATATATATAATATATATATATATATATATTATGCATAATTATAATTAGTCCGTTAGGTCATGCCATCAATATCCAATACGAGTCTAAATAATAGTTAACCTATATTATTTATTCTGAGTTATTTAGTGCCACAATTCAGTGCCACAATTCAGTGCCAACAATTAACTTCCTACACACAAACCTTTCGCCCTACTTCTAAATAAATAAATAAACTAAGATGCAGGACTGTAGGACTGCTTATAGGCTCGTTCAATTAGCGTAGGATTGGTAGTAGGTGTTCCACCTGTGCAAAATATGCAAATTATTAACAAATCAAAGATGGATGCGCGTATAAGATGAGCAAAAACCTTGTTTACGATCTTGTACAGTTCGTTAGTAGAAAAAAATATAAGCAAGATGAATTTTTGGCTAATTTCAATATATATATATATATATATATATATATATATATATATATATATGATGAATAAAACCACGAAAGGTAAAGAAACACAAAGTGGTGCTCAAGCGCTTTCGTCTAATGACATCCTCAGGAACACGAAAGACGAAAGCGCTTGAGCACCACTTTGTGTTTCTTTTCCCTTCGTGGTTTTATTCATCATAAATATTTTTTACGTGTTACTTTCGTGAAATAATTTTCATATATATATATATATATATATATAATATATATATATATATATATATATATATATATATATATGTATCAATATATATATATATATATACACGGTGAACCAAAAGTAGGTGGACAGTAGGTTGAATACGGTTTGTGTTATATTATATTATAACTATGGTGTTCATTATAACTATGGTGTTTGTGTTTTATTATATTAAATATTATAACTAAATTTATTTAAATTTTATTTTGTATTATAGTATACAAAAAAATTAAATATGTATTCTCAAAATAAACGTTATCATTTACTGTCCACCTACATTTGGTTCACCCTATATATATATATATATATATATAATATATATATATATTATATATATATATATAAAATGGTGGTTCTGATAAATGTTAATGTGTCGTAGAAGTATTAAAGGGTGTAGATAAATATAAGACACCAGACTAATAATTATATATAAAATTTTTATAAATTTATTATATTATATATAAACCACTTTTTTATTCGTATTAATTATGTACACCCTGTTTATTATATATATATATAATATGATGTAAACCACAAGGAAAAAGAAAAATGATTCCAAGCCTTTTTGTGTATTCAGAAGTACACCTCGTCAGGGAATGAATACACAAAAGGCCTTGGAATAATTTTTCTTTTTCCTTGTGGATTTACGTACATCTTTCATTCATTTCACGTGTTTAATTGTGAAAATCATCCCATTTATATATATATATATATATATATATATATATATATATATATAGGGTTGCCAGACGTCCCGTATTTCACGGGACAGTCCTGCATTTGATCCAAAAATACCGCGTCAAAATCCCGCGTCAAAATCCCGCGTTGAAACTATCCCGCAAAAAATATTTTTTAAGCAAATTTTTTAGGTGCTACTGTAGTATGCGGTCTACCGACGATTGGTTAGGTTTAGTCATGATATTTTCGTTAAAACTAACGAAAATATCATGACTAAACCTAACCAATCGTCAAGGGCGATTGACAATGGGATGTAAACAAACAATTATTAAACAAGATAAGAAGCTATAATTAAAAGGTAGACCGCCGAATCGTAGGTAGACCGCATACTACAGTAGCACCATTTTTTAGGGATGAAATGATTTGGAATTTCAATATTATGTATAATAATTTCAATTTATTCACGATGTTTAATTGTTAAGCATTATTTCAATAACATTTTTCTAATTTTGTTTGTTGTAACCGTTGAAGAAATCTAGTTTCAATTTGAAAAAAAATTTGGTCTTGAAAAAATACCTCAGATAAAATTTTGTCCCGCATGGGCATTGAAAAATCTGGCAACGCTATATATATATATATATATATATATATATATATATTTTGTAATAACAATAATAATAATAATAATAATAATAAATAATACATTCAGTTAGATGAGCTCTCTCTCTCTCTCTCTCTCTCTCTCTCTCTCTCTCTCTCTATATATATATATATATATATCGTACATGGAAGAGCGTTTCCTATAAGATTAAAATGCCCTAAATACTCGAGAAAGAGGCGCCACATACGATACTTTAACGCTCGGGGGGAAGATGCTCCATATATAATAGTTTTCGAAAGTGGCACTGCATGGCATTATTCCGCAGAATAGAGAGGGAAGGAGGGACCTGTTTATTTTCTCTTTTACGGGGTGATTGATCTGTATTCAGAGTGCCACATCATATCCAATCTCTCTCTCTCTCATATATATATATTATATATATATATATATATATATATATATAGGAGCGAATATGGTATATATAGAAAATCTAAAGGAAATATAAAACCAAATTTGATTTTTGTAATAAAAAAAGAGTATCTAATTAACCTTTAAGGCTACCTCGTATACCAGTGCCAATGACGTTATCCAATTATCTTAATTCTCTCACATAAAACTTAATATCCAATATATATATATATATATATATGAATAGAAACGACATAAGTATTAAGGAACGTTTCTGCACACGAGGAGGAGAGATAACGAAATAATGAAAAATGAGGCGAACCGCCTGGGAATCGAACCCAGGGCTTCCAATTGGAAGGCCCTGGGTTCGATTCCCAGGCGGTTCGCCTCATTTTTCATTATTTCGTTATCTCTCCTCTCGTGTGCAGAAACGTTCCTTAATACTTATGTCGTTTCTATTCATTTATATACTGCGCGGTCATTGCAGTTATTTGCATATATATATATATATATTATATATATATGTGTGTGTGTGTGTGTGTGAGTGATTGCAATACAAATTACGCCATCAAGTGAAATTCGATCGTCATCTCCAATTTCTTGAAATTACTAGTGTTGGAAATTGTGCGTGTGAACTTGAAGCCTATACGTTATATTACTCATATTATAATGGCGCCCGGAAGCTCAGTGGTTACGGTGGCGGATTCCGAGCAGTGTGGCGCAGGTTTGCTCCTGGCCGCTGGCACCGGGTGGAGTCGAATTGACCGTTTATTTTGTTTCTGCGCTGGCTCAGGTTACCCTTGAGGCACACTCATCCTCACATCTCAGGGGAATGAGTTTCTTAGAAATCACTCACATTAATTTCTCTCTCTCTCTCTCTCTCTCTCTCTCTCTCTCTCTCTCTCTCTCTCTCTCTCTCTCTCTCTCTCTCTCTCTCTCTCGGTCGGAACGGGAGCTGCTTGGCGTCGATCTGAATGTGGGAGGGACGAGCTATAGGCTATAGGTTGTAATTAAAGGGGTTAGTTGGGTTGGGCCTCGGTCACTAGTGGGGTTCCTCAGGGTTCTGTTTTGGGGCCACTGTTGTTTATCATTTACATAAATGATATCGACGGTGGCATCGTCAGTCGGATCGCGAAATTCGCTGATGACACCAAGCTTGGGGCCAATGTTGGGACGCCGAAGCGATCGAGGAACTGCGTGCGGACCTAGGTAGGATAGGACAGTGGTCCGAAAAATGGCAATGCCGTTTAACTTGGGTAAATGCAAAGTGATGCACATTGGCTACGCCAAATCCCAAGTTGGACTACTCGATGTTGGGGACCAATATCGAGGCGACTGATTTGGAAAAGGACTTGGGTGTGCTAATCAGCAGCGACCTTAAGTTTACCAAACAGTGCGTAGAGGTGGAAAAGAAAGCCAGAAGCTGTTGGGTTATATCAGGAGGCAATTTCAGTTCGGAACAAGGAGATTGTGCTCTCTCTGTACAATTCCTGGTTCGGCCGCACCTGGAGCATGCAGTGCAGTTTCTGGTCGCCCACCCTCAGGAAAGATATTGAGAGGCTGGAGCGAGTGCAGGCGAGGGCCACAAAGTTAATCCCTTCCGTTAGGCATATGGGCTACAATCGACGGTTACGCGCCCTGAACTTGTTTTCGCTGGAAATCGGAGGCTGCGCAGTCAACTGATCGAGGTTTTCAAGCACTACGGGGTTCAACGTGTCGATTTAGAAGCATGTTTTAGTTTAAATGATAACCCAACTCGCAACAATAGTTGGAAGTTGGATTTGAAACGGTTTAGACTAGTGTGTGTGGGACTTACTTTACGTATAAGATCTGCGACACGTGGAACAGGTTACCTTCAGAAGTTGTGAACAGTTCCTCTGTGGATCATTTCAAGAAAAGGTTAGGCGAAATCTTGCACACTATTTGAGGGTGTAGAAAATTTTCCCTGGCACTTTTGCCATTGGTACCTCTTGGTATGGGCCGCAAGGCCTTTGAGGTGCTTCTTTTCCTTGTAACTCTCTCTCCTCTCTCTCTCTGCATACAGTCCTCAGTATCATTTAATCTTTTTGAGGAAAGACGCAAATGTTTTTATACTCTCTTAATCCAAAAAGTACTTAATCATATTGTTTTTTTATATAATATATTTTAAAAAATACATTAATAAAATTTTTACTTAATAAATATATTTTTATTTAAATTTTTATTATTTTAATTAAAAAATTAATTAATATTTTAGAAGTTTTATGAAATTTAATGAGTTTAAACTTCCTAAATTATAAGTAAACAAATTATTATTATTATTATATTCCTATACTTATTTCTATCGGTAAAAGTTCGCCTAAAAAAAAAAAAAAAATTTACGTAGGTCTTGATGAGGAGTTGATGGTTCACTCGAAACGTTGACATAAAAAAATGAAAGTTTTGTAATTTTCTGACATTTCTCTTCATCATATATATTATATATACATATATATATATATATATATATATATATATATCTATATATATATAT
>JAJOZX010008836.1:150000-181721 GCA_023014485.1 Bathynomus jamesi | reverse complement strand
GGCCATCCCTGTTGCTTTCCTGCAGAGACTGTTGAGGTCGATGAGGGCCAGACTCCAAGCCTGCATTGTGGCTAGGGGTGGCCATACGCGTTATTGACTGTTTGTTATGTTAAAGAATCATTTACTATACACTGAGTCCTCATGTTTATTAATAAATCTCAAAAATTGCGTTTCTTTTTTTGACCAGTATATATATATATATATATATAATAATAATAATTTTAATTTATTTATATATATTATATATATATATATATATTGGGTAATTTTTTAAACATCTGACACTTTAAAAGGTTTATTTTTTTATTAACTGAAATAAAATTATATAATTTTACTGTATCTTCTATACACTTAGGGCATTAGTCCCCTTATGCAAAACATGATCAGTTAATAAAAATTACAAAAACCTCTCTATAACGAAATATAGCCAAATAGCTGTTGTTATAGAGAGGTTGTTCGTTATAAATATGTTTTCCTTTGCCGATATTGTAGTGTATATTTGAATTACCTATTTAGACCCTCATTAGTTATTTACACATACTTTATATAGTATTGTGTATATATACAGTACATTAAATACATTACTTAAAAGTATTTTAAGTATTTAAAAGTATTTCTTCTTGAGGGAGAAACATTCTAGCCAATTACGCATCAGCTTTTAGACATCAGCCAATCAGCATGCCGCTTACTTTCTTGATCGAGGAAATGACAGTAGAGACGAACACGTGCAGCTCAGGCTGAATTAGCGAAAACACCTCTTTCTAACGAAACGTGTTTTCGATAAAAGAGGTTTTTCGAAATGCCCAAGGTGTTCGGTAAAGAGAGGTTTCGTTATAGTGTAGTGTGGTTATTGAGAAGTGTTACTGTATAAGGGTTAACAAAAGTAAATACTAATAGATACCATAGGCCTTTCCATAGTTTTTGATTGATTTGATAATAAAAACTAGTAAATAATAACAAATCTATTGATTCAATATATTTAGAATAATGTTGCCTTCCTCTTTGCATTATGTAAAGATGACACGTTCTGTCATTCAGGTGATGAGATTTGCCATTGTTCATGAGAACAACAATCACTGAAGTATCTATTCACTTTTGTCAACCCTCTCTGTGTGTGTCGTCGTAATCTTTTGTATCATGCATATGATAGTTATGAAAAGTTTACCGTTCGTTTGGGAAAAATTAACAAATAAAAAATTGGTTTAACTCTAACATATAGTTTAAAACGTCAAAGAATTTGAGAAAAATAAAAAAATTGAAACGCAAACGTTTCGTACATTTACAAAATGATTTAATATTTTGGCTATCCATCTTTTTGCTTGAATGACTTCCGTGATTCTTTTTGGGTATTTTTTGTACGAGGTTTAGGCATCTTTCAGTAGAAATTTTAGTCCATTCTTTTAAAGAAAATTGTTGCAATTCATTCAGATTCGAAGGGTGTCTCTCGCGGACAGCCTTTTTTCAAATCAAACTATAAATTCTCGATTAAATTGAGATCTGGGCTTTGACTGGGTTACTCGAGACGCTTGACATTCTTTTGTTGAAGCCATTTCATGGTGCTCTTACTTTTATGTTTTGGATTATTATCTTGCTGCAGTACCTAATTGCCAGAAGCACTAAAGCATCCATAAAGCGCGCAAACCACCACCACCATGTTTAACCGTAGGAAGGATGTTATTTTCCTCGAATGCAGTATTTGATTTTCGCCAAACATTTCGCTGCTCGTTGTTCCTGAATAATTAAATTTTGGTCTCATCTCTCCAGACAACTTTCTTCCAGAATACAAATCCATCATTTTCATGATCCTTGGGGTACTTTAAACGAGCTTCTTTGTGCGTTTTTCGTAGCAGAGGTTTTCTTCGTGCAACTCTTACATGCAGACCATTCTTTCTCAATGTACGAACATGAACACCGACCTCAGAGAGTCTTAATGTTTGGTAAATATCACCTGCAGCCACTTGTGGATTCGCAGCAGCCATTCCGAACAGGCCATCAGGCATCCATCTGGACTAGAAGTGGCACTACTCTTCTGGAAATGCCATCTCCAGAAGAGTACGGATAGGAGAAGGCCTTAGACACTCCTCCTGGGGCCCCCATGGGATGTCCCAACCACCTCTTCCACCACCTCAGCAGTGTAGATGTAAGAGGCCATGTCACTCCTGCACTTGCAAACAGTCTGCACTTGCCTGCATTCGGCTGTGCACTTGTTCATGCGAGAAGTGAGAATGAACAGGTGAAATCATGACTATGACCTTCACGAACGCCTAATCCGAGCTCTGTAGTCATGAACACTCCCGATGTCAATAAAAACTGCAAACCAACTCGCGTCATTGATCTCTCCAGTTTGATATATCACACGATTTTCTTTTTGTTCGAAAAGGCTATAACGAACCTTGGTCGTGACCTTGGTCATGGATCAAGATCACAGTTCAGGTCATCACAAGTATCGTAATTACCTTTGTCTCATTGAGAAGTTTGAAATGATAGGTCACACGGCATAGTTTAAGCCAGGGGTTTTCAAACTGTTCTGCGGAACACTAGGGTTCCGCGAGAACTTGATGGGGTTCCGTGGAGCATGTCATGAGAGACTGAGAAGGAGAGAGAGGTAAGATAAAATAATATCAATTGGCATGGATGAATTTACGATATATATTCTGCGAATTCGGTAAGTGTGTTTTGAAAGGCGTAGGCAAAGAGAGAGTGGGCGAGAGAGAGAATTTTAATTCAAATGATGAAGATATCCAAAATAAGTGTTGCCCTCTCGCAGCCACAGTAAGAAACAGGAGCCCATTTTGTAAACAAAACACAGCTGATGACCACAAGCACTGGTCTGATTGATTTGGTGAGTTTTTCTATGTTTTTAGGTTTAGTATTCTCAGTTCACGGAAGTTATGATCACAGTAATGTAATATTGAACTTTTATCCAAAGAAAATAATCACATCCAAGTCATTGAACATTTATTTGTTTGATTAACTATTAAAATTACTCCTCAATAACTGTAAAATTCCTCACTTTTAATTATTTTGCATTGAAAACTTTAATTTTACGATAAACATGATATTTTTTATACTTATAATTTCTTTTATGCTGACAGTTATGTGGGGGGAGGGGAATTTAAAATAAATAGGCCAATAAAAGTAAATTGTCTTTTTTTTTCTTGTAAATTTCTAAATTTATATATTAGTATTTTGTGAAATTCATATAATTGTATATGTAAATTTCATAAATTACATAAATAAACTGCAGTGAGCATAAATTGTGTTTTATTACCATTTGCCTTATATCATTAAAATTTTACCTGTTGGTCAAGGTTCTGTGAATATTTTTTTTTAAAAAAAAGCTTCCGTGGCTTCAAAAAGTTTGAAAAACTCTGGTTTAGGCTATTTTTAGAGAAAATAAACACAGTGGTCACCTGATTAAAAATATGATCTCGTGTGTGTAACCTGGTGACCTGAAGGGTTGCACGTGTCCAACAAGGTGCTTTTATTTTTTACAAAGATTATTTTGATATCAGAACCAGCTTTCTAGACCTTTGGGCGGGGGAGCCGATCTATGGGCATTTTTAGCATTTTACTTTGAAACCTTCATTGACCTTGCGTGACTTTGACCTTGGAACCCTTGCCTTTTAGGGTAAAAAAAAATTTCGATCATTCCATAGAACATCTTCACCAAAATTCAAGCTCTTGACCACTGTTGCGGCAAATTTGCAGATATTCCCCTGACTAGTTACCCTAATTTTACTTTTAGGGGTTTTTCTGGTTACAGAATGTTACGCAAAAATGACTCTTGAAATGATTAAAAAAAATACACTTATGAACATTTAATTTTCTTAATGCAATTAATGTATACATGATTGATAACACAAACCTCCATATGAAGGAAGTTTTGTGTTGTGTCATGCATACATTAACTGCGCATGCGCCAATTTAAAATTAAAAGACAATTGGGGTATTTGGCGATACATATTCATCATAACAAAAATGAAAAATCTTTTGAAGCAAAATTATCATAAAAATTGATGGGACGTAATTTTTTGTTACGTTAAAAAATTATCGTAAAATTTTCAGTCATTAATTAACAATTGCTTCATCAGCGAATGAAATAAACAAATTCCATCAAAACTCCAAAATTTCATCAAAAGTGACGTAATTTCAGCTTTTTGTGTACATTTCATTTTCATTTAGAAAATTATTAATTTCCTTTGGGCAAGTAAATATTTTGTTACTCATCAAGAAATTCACTCGTATCCTCCTCCGATCCGATCCTCCTCCGACGAGGGTGAGAACTATAGGAATGTTATTCCTCAATTTAGATTATCTTCATTCCTAAAACTCATTTAATTTTGTCGGATTAAAATTAAGGAATGATTTTAATTAGGATCTTAAAAATATTTCTCACTGAGCCGAGTTGAAAAATAAATTAAAAATCTCTTTTAATAAATGAAAATTGATCAAGCTTTTTGTGAATTTCATTATATATATATATATATTATACTGCATTACTTCTCTCATTTCTGGACCTGTATACTCATTTCGTAGACAAGATATAAGATCGATATTCTAAGCAACTAACAACTAACTTAACGTAACTTTACCTAACCGAACCTAGCGTAACCTAAGCTAAGAAAATGGAAAATGAAAAGGTTTATTGGCAGACTATAGTCCATATGACAAATATTATTAATACAATGACAGTTCACATACTAAGGATAGAAATATATACAGTTGGTTAGAAATAATACAGTAATGTCGGAGTTAAGTGGAGCTACAGACAGACGTTTTCATACCAAGAATTCCATAGCTTAGAGGATAAACGGCAGGACTCATGGATAGCTTGGATAATCGGATTGGATGATTTTTTTAACTGTTTGCATTAGACTGTATTGAGAACGTCTTGTTACCTCCGGGAAGCGCGGGACATTGCGGGTAGCAAACATTTACGAAGCTGAGCATCTCGGGGGTAATTTATGTAAGAGTCTAAAAGACCTGTTGTACAGCAAATTTAGGGTTCTGCCAGAACCTTTTTTATAATTCACCCACAGTTGCTGTCTGTATATATTACTGCAGAAAGTACGAAAGAGAGTGTCTTTAGCTTCACTTGTACAGAACCGAAAGTTCCTTATAGTCATATTCGCTTTAGCACAAAGGCTTCGAGATTGTTTTCATATATCTGAGTCATCACTGAAGGAGCTGGTGATAGTTTGACCCAAATACTTAAACTCTTGTACTTCCTCAATTACTTCACCTAACCTAACTTAACTTAATCTAAGCCAACCTAGCGTGACCTACCCTATGCTAACCTAACTTAAACTAACTTAACCTAACACACAATAATGTCTCAAACATTTGAGCTAGCATTCCTATGTGAATTCAGACTGTATCCACGTTTGTGTCATGAGAAGTTCGCTCGAGAATGTCCCTTAACTCGGACTTTCTGATTAATGAATCGAACAGGCAATTAGAAAATGTGTATAAATGGATGTGTGCTAATAAGCTTTAATTAAACCTGACAAAGTCATCTTATGAGATTATTACCACAAAACATATTAATACAAACTGTCAAATAAAAATTGGGAATATTACTCTTGCAAGGGTAAATCGGGTTAAAGTATTTGGCATGAATTTAGACGAAAAGCTAAATTTCAAAAGTCATGTTCAACCTATCATATCCAAAATATCAAGATTTCTCTTCATAGTATTTAAACTGAAAAAGACCTTTCCTCAGAACGCATTCCTTACCCCATATTATTGCTTCATCCATTCACATTTATTATATTGTATTACAACATGGGATAGTTCAAAGAAATATATAAAACATCCTTTGGAAGTAATTCATAAAAAAATGTCTGCTAACTCTCTCGAATAATGAGAACAGACAAAGTCACACTTCCCCACTGTTTAAAGAGCTAAATATTTTAAAACTAAACGACCCCCACAAATTTAATGGTGCTGTCAATATGTTCGAAGTTATCAATAAAAATCAACATACATCACTCATTCAAAGAGCAACCATCTCCAATCAAATACACCATCATTATAACACCAAACTACTCGGGAATTTTATGCACAAACCTAACTATACAAAAGAAACTGCAGGAAATGCACTCTCTTTTAGAGGAGCAGATGTATGGAATGCAATTCTCATGCATATCAGCCTGGCTTCATCACTAAATGTATTTCGCAAATCATTAAAATAAAACATCTCATTAGCTCCTACTGATGTATAAGTTTACTGCTGCCATTTTTACCATAGTAACGATGTTATCAGTTTAATAATAATAATAATAATAATAATAATAATCTTTATTCAGAAAGAACACATTACATAAGATATACTACACTACATCCCTATTGGTTTACACAATATTGGGATTAACACTTAATTTTTGTAGTTTAATTACAGTATTCTTATCTGAATATGTCGTTATAACCAACTATTTAAATTATGCTACTTTCACCAATCACTTCCAATTTCGTAATTTATTCTTTTTTACATTATTTTATTATCATCATTTATTATCTATTAAATATATAATAAATCATTTAATTTAAAAATTATGTAACATTTTGTAAACTTCATATTGCAATTATTATTATTATTATTGCTATTATTATTATTTTTTTTATCACTATTACTATCACTTAGCATTTTCACTTTTTTATGTAATAAATAACTGAATGCCATTAGTTTTGCCTAAAAAGCTTCCATGCTTCCAAAGATATATTCACATAAGAGTTCTGCAAATATATTAACGTCATATCAAGTATCTAAAAATTGTAAAATTCTGTCACTTATATTTTTTTTTGTGAATAAAGATTTTGAATTTTGAATCTGAATAAGTATTATTGTATATAATTTAATACATTTATTTACGAGTTCACTCATCCTTATATTCCGGTCATAAACCCTTCATTATCGTTGCTCTCATTCATTGCTACCCTATCTCTCCTATAATGATTTATACATTTGAATTGAGTAATGTACCATACTAATTATGAGTTTTGTCATAAAACAAATTAATTCCTCTCGCATTTGACATATCTTGAATATTAAATCTTGAAATTGACATCTTTGGTATTCAATGTATAATAACTTCCCCATAATTTATACCATATAAGTCATTTATATGTTGTGTCCTGTCTAATGTCATGCAGTATATACTGTAGTATAAATATTGGCGGCCATATTGATTCACACGCTGATGTTCCTTTTTGAATAGATTAACGTTAAATTAACGTCTTTCTCTTTCCGTTATTAATTGTTAATTTTAGCCACAACGTAACTTATTCTTTAACTTCTCTTTCATTATTCTTGAATTATTTATTAATTTATTTCGGCCATCATCTACTTATTACGTACGTATGCCCTATCAACCCATCAGTCCATGTCTACACGTTTGCCCTTGCATGTAATTACTAAGTTCATGTGGATAACTGTCACACTGTTCAACCAATTTTTCTCAACACAAGATCCTCGTTGCTGCTGACGCAAATATCCAAATTCAGCTTTCTGAGCGCCATCATTAATTTACCTATGTCAAATCTCCAACTAAACATATTCCGATGAAATGTCTTCAAAAACTCTCTCTCGCTTCTGTTAGAAATCCATAACATTAAGATGTTATGTTATGTTATAAACTTATAATACATTATTATCATGCTATGTCACGGGTTCGTTATCTATTTACGTCACATAGTTATCCATGTTCTCATTAACTGTACATACTTATTATTTCTACCTAACTGTCATTCGCCATGTTACTCGTGTGTTACGTTATCATAAATGTCCGTGTAATTTCAACGGAAAGTACATCGTTATCCTTCCTCTACTTACCTCGTCACTGGCTACTTTGGCTTTCAAACTATGATAGATAGTCATTTTCTAATAATATTTGACATAATTGGGTCATATAATAATTATAGTAACCATTATTAACTATAAATATATAGCATAGTTATTAATTCCCTTTAACTTATAGAACAACGGATAACTCTCCTGCATTTATTATCTGATAAAATTGATATTAACTGTAATTAACTAATTGACTCTATGAAACTGTAATTAGGTGTAATAACTTAATGCAAATTAATTATTATTAGTAATTATAATCATAATTATAATGTACAAAAATTACAATGTACATAATTCTGCCGTATTGCTCTCGGGTTGCCTTCATAAAGATACTAATTTGACTGCGGATGTTTTGTATTTATATTCCTAAGCCTGTTTTTACAAATGGACAGTTTTATGTAGCTTTTTCTGAAGTGAGAAGTTTTGATTCTGTTAAAGTCTTTGGTGAAAGAATGACTAGAAATTTTGTATTTAAAGAAGTAATGTTTCAATAAAGATACTAATTTGACCCCCAAATATTTTGCGGGCCTCTGCATTTCCCTCTATGGGGTAGGCATTTTTGCGGGCGTTCGCCCTTGGCCCCTTCTTCCTGCCTAAAAAAACAAACTGTACCTATTACTTATTAAATTTATCATATTTTACTAGTTATTTCTTTGTTTATCCTAATTAATATGTTTTTAAGTGGATATTATATACATAACCCAGTCATGTGGGCTGCCAATTCTCAAATAATGATACGTATTACTTTTGAATTAATGTGAGAGCAGAGTAAACCCAAAAACGTAAAGGCCAAATTGACCATTGTAAAATAGATACGAGGGGGGGGGGGTGCTGAAAATTAATGCCTCCACTTGACTAATTCTGGATTGTGTAGAAGTAGCCAGATAAAACCGGTTTTGTGTTGTAACTTGACATCCCCACCCCATTCCAGATTGTGTAGAAGTAACCAAATAAAACCGGTTTGGTGTTATAGCCTAATATAGCATATGCTCATTCTACAAGTTGGTTCAGTATTGATTACAATGAAAAGGAGTAAGGACTTTCGCTTCAAGCAATGTGCCGTAATTGACCACGGAAAGTGTTACTCCCATAGACATTCATCGGCGAGTGCAAGCTGTGTACGGCAAACAGTGTGTTGATGTGAGTACCGTTCGACGTTGGGCGAGACAGTGTAAAGAAGGAGCAGGGCAAGAAGATTTGCGAGACAAACCGCGAAGTGGAAGGCCTGTCACGGCAACCGACGAGTCTCATCGGAACTACGTTGATGAACTGATTCGTGGAAATCGTCGCATTAAACAAAATGAAATTGCTGCAATGTTCGATATCTCCAAAGAGCGAGTGGGACACACTGTCAGTATTCTCGGTTACCGAAAGGTCCACCCACACCAGATGGGTGCTTCGCATGCTCACTACCGAGATGAAAACTGAGAGACTACTCATTTGCCAAGAAAATCTGCAGTGCTTCGAAAATGAAGATGAATTTTTGCACAGCATTGTGACAGGAGACGAGGCGTGGTCCACCATTATGACCCTGAAAATAAATGACAATCCATGGAATATCGGCACAAAAATTCACCGCAACCAAAAAAGTTCAAAGTTCAAAAATCGGCTGGAAAAGTGATGAATGTTTTTTGGAGATATCAAATGGTGTTGTTCTCGAAGACTTTACGGAAAGAGGGACAGCAATCAACTCCGCACGTTATATTGAAACTGAAGAAGTTGAAAAAACGGATCAGGAGGGTTCGCACCCACAAAAACGCAATCATTGTTCACCATGACAACGCACGGCCTCACACCAGTGTTCAAACGTGAGAAGCAATTGAGGATCCGCAATTCACCGTCTTGTCGCATTCACCATATAGCCCCCGATTTAGCACTATGCGATTTTCACCTCTTTCCTAAACTTAAAGAACATCTCCGTGGAAATCGCTACGAGTTTGACAAAGAGGTTAAGACCGCTGTGAAACTTTGGTTTCGTAGTCAAAGCTCCGAGTTTTACCGGGATGGATTCCAAAAACTCACTTATCGTTGGCGTAAATGTATCGAGGTAGAGGGTAATTTTATAAAAAAGTAAATATATCGTTCTGAAGAATAAACTCTAAGGTACATACCAGCTTTTGTTTCGATAAAATCCTTCAACCCGTTTAAAATTTATTTGAATGGAGGCATTACTTTTCACCCCAACCTCGTATATAAAACCGTCAAAATTTATACGTTTGATTTTAAAAATATCGTAATATTTATTTTATAAAAGAAGTCTTTCTTCTTCCTTTTAAGTATGTTTCCCGTCATGTTGAAGAAATGCTCAGTCTGTGTGACATGTTGAATTCTCTCTTTAATGACGGTATAATTTTTTTTTTTGTTGTTGTTGTGTGTATGTGGGCTTTATTTCTTGTTTTGAACATGTTTTTTTTATTTGTTGTGACTGGTTTCATATTTTAGTTTCCTTTGAGGAGCTTTCTTAAACAGATGTAATTTATCATTATAAAACACGAAGTGCATGGTTTTCTCTTCAGCACACACACACACACCACACACACAAAGAATAAAATAATAAAGAAAAAGTGTGTATATATATATATAATACACACAGTATATACGAGTATATAAAGCTGCGCTTCATACGGTAAATTACAATAAAGCGCAAAAATCGCGCACCACACGGTAAATTACTGTCAGTATTCGACATGGTGCCCATTTACTTGAAAACACCTTTTGATTCGCTCCCTACATGATGTTTGAGCATTTCTTAGAATGCTGACGCTGATCTTGACACACTCGAATATAATTTTCTCCTTCAGTTGCTCTCTGTCTCTGGAACGTTCAACGTAGAAACAGTAATTAACACTTAACAAACATCATGTGCGTACAGCGAGTCAGAAAGTGTTTTCAAGTTAATGGTTACCAGTTCGAATACTGGCTAATTTACCTTGTAGTGAGCGATTTTTGTGTTTATTGTGATATGCTGTGTGGTGCATGACTTTTGTCTCACCCTATATATATATATATATAGAGAGAGAGAGAGAGAGATCAGCGAAGTTAAGCGACATTGGGTCTGGGTAGTAGTTGGATGGGAGACCGTCCTCTGCGCCCAGATTATGTAGCGACCCGTGGTTCGGATCCCACGTAAAGCTGTAGGTCCTCTCCGTCATATGACCTTAGATGTTGCGAAGGAGGTTAAACAACCCCAATTAAAATATATATATATATATATATATATATGGAGTTTAAAGTTTTAAGTTTCATCTTTCCGGGGTCTTCAAGTTGTATTTTGATTGTTGATTGCTGATATCCCCTCCCTGAGATCATATATTAATGAGTGTCTTTCTACTGTAAAATTGGACCCTTTCTGTAACTCGAATGTGAGGTTTAGGCCTAAGTCTGGCATATCTGCGACGTAGCATCGTGGGAAAATAATCTTATGTCGCTTTAAATATATTAATATAAACCGTAATTCATTATATAAATAGATTTCTAGACTCTAAAGACCGGTTACCACAGCATATTTGGTCGTGTACCTGTTTACCTTTACACCGGTGTTGATTGTAACTCCAGCTAATTAAACACAGAAAAAAAACTGGCCAACAGCCAGAAATGTACGCCCTAACTATCTATCAAACCTGAACACTCATCTATCAGCTATACCATACATTCAGCATAATACCCTGTCCACCATCAACATTCCAATAACTTTAAAAACCTTAAAAATAACAGGAATTCTTACATATTCTTACATATTCTTACATATTCTTTCATAAGAATTGCGTTCGTGCTAAACAGGTTTAAAAAAATAAATTCTTATATATATATATATATATATATATATATATATATATATATATATATTATACTGTATATAAATTTATTTTTTAAGCTTGTTTCGAACGAACGCAATTCTTCCACAAAACTCTTATCTTCACAATTCGGTAATGCATCAGCACAAACACCGAACGAACTCCCCCTTCTACACGATACGATGTCCTCATGCAAGTATATCGTTTATCTTTTTTAAGTGCGAATGTAACAAAGTACATTTCATTATTTCTCTTCATAATATACAAAAATCAGTAATTTCGTTATTTTTATATATTGTTTTTAAATTATTTTATATCGATTCGTAATTTTAAATATGTCTCCATCTTGAAAGCGGCTGAGGATGATGGACATTGAGAATTTCCGAAACGTCATTACATAAATAATTAACCCTTTAATGGCCCTGGTCCATATAAGATAAATAATTTTACGTCCACCGCATTGCTACATATTAGTGTCTGACAACATCTGACTAGTTTACATAATTATACTGACCAGTAACTTTCGTCCACATAAATGCATGGACAAATTGTTCACAATTGAGACAACAGAGGGCGGTATTCTTTCTCTCAATGGGACTATCATATAGTTCCTAAGTTGGCCGTTGTCTACGTATGTGGATGCTTTTGTAACAGTATTTGAAAAAAAAGAGCCCGAACCAAAATTGTCTAAAGAAGTTTAAATCACTTCATTTCCATTAATAACTTTGCAATTCAAAACTGGGAAGGTAGTTCACGCACTAAAGGGGCTCCAAAAACCCCCCCAATGTATATATATATATATATATATATATATATTTTCTTACGAAAACTACAGAAAGGGCATCGAGTAGCTCCATCGCTCTTTAAGTAAAAGTTACGAAATACTTTCATTGGCGAAAGTTCCAATTTGGAAAGTTCCTTCGGTCTTTTGTCTGTTGCAGCAATACCACAAAATTGGCCCATTTCCTTTAAATTTATCATACGGCAAACGGCCAAACTTTATTTAAATTTAATGTTGCCTTTTCTGATAACAAAACTCTTTCTTAGTCTTAGATGCAAAAGTGTGTAGTGTATATATATATATATATATATATATATATATATATATATATATATATATATATTTCGACTGGAGAAAGCGTTTCTTTGTCATAAAAAAAAAATTAAAAAAAATAATATATATATATATAATTGGATGAATGTGCATTAGCATTTTTTAAGGTTGCCGCGGGGCCGAAATGAAGAATAAAGAGAAGAAAGCATTTCTTCTCTTGCAGTAAACCTTCCTTAAAATGAAGTCTGGAGAAGTGGGATGCAATCGCGGGTCCTTTCATTAAATCTCTTTTTTCAGCACTCGCAAGAAAAAGGCACTATACGTTAGCACTAGGGTTTCCCGGTTGATAATTAATTGGTGATTTCAAATCCCGGGAAAAATAGTAGAATCTCGGAAAATCCCGGAATTTTTTTGCTATACTTCTTAAAGAATTTAATTGTTTCTTATCTTAAAAAAGAATAAATTACTTGATCATCTCGTGTATCGGTTCGAGTAAGTTACAACAAGCCGATTCGGTTTGTTGTGAGTTGTAACTTGTCAAGTCTGGTATTGTCACTGTAATGAGTAATGTCACTGTAATGAGGTACGGGATCACCCCCTCACCCCCTCCTCACTACCGAGTCCCCCACTCCCACTCCTCACTACCGAGTCTCCCACTCCTCACTACCGAGTTCCCCACTCCCACTCCTCACTACCGAGTTCCCCACTCCCCCTCCTCACTACCGAATCCCCCACTCCCACTCCTCACTACCGAGTCCCCCACTCCCACTCCTCACTACCGAGTCCCCCACTTCCCCTTCATCCCTTCAGTAGACAGTGAGTTCAGTGACGGTACAGCCACACAATGTTAATTAGTAGCTCATCTAGATCTAGAAGTGCGTCTCAATCGGAAGAAGATGAACTGCAACAACAGCCTCAAACAATGACTCTGGCAGAAAAACTCGATGCAGCGACACAACCACTGCAAAGCAAGAAATGCGATAGCCATGCTAGCAAGAGCGAGCATCTTGGAAAAGAGTTCGAGATGTTTGAAGCCACTGGTGAACGAACACCAAACATTAATCCGCTTTTCAAAGCTTTAAAATCAGTTCCGCCCACATCGACTGAATCTGAGCGTGCTTTTTCGGCTGCGGGATTGTTCGTTACCAAAATGAGAACGAGATTAAATGACCGCAGCATCGACTGCCTTTGCTCCCTAAAAAGGCACTTCAAGAATGCTAAGTAGAATTTTTCATTTCACTTTTTAATTTTCAATCTCCAATGAAGCTACAGAAAAATTCTGGAAGTGTTTCATTGTCTGATACAACTAGTAAAACATGTACGTAAATATATATATAGCTGTAATAAAGTACATCACATAGGTTAGATAATTAGATATAATTTGATAACTACACATAAATTAGACACAATAAAATTTCCCTGGAAATCCCGGGATCCCGGGATGAAATCCAATTTTGTTCCTGAATCCCAGGACAAAGAGAATATTCCAATATGATAAACCTTAGTTGGCACTATATGTTGGCACTATTTTCCTCCTTGATTGAATTTTATTTATTTATTTATTTTCTATATTCCATTAGCTATAACCGTTTGTTTATTCCAAAGTAAATTGTGCATAACATGTTCCGTGGCCTTCGATTAGACCTATATATATATAAAATTTTCCAGTAATGGAACAGTAGTTCTCTGGGGAAATAATTTATGCAAGGAAAGGCACAAGAAGGAAATGAAAATTTATACTGACCGAGCGCTTTCGTGTTCATTTCTTTGTAAATATCTTTTAGAAATATCCTATCAGCAAGATCTGATAATGTACATAAACGCGACAACGCTTCATCAATATAAGTTCTTATTCTCATTTACTCTGTGTGTGTGTGTGTGTGTATATATATATATATATATATATATATATTATTCCTTTACAAACAAAGCGAGAATCATCCTACCTAATAAAAACTTTCACTAACTAGAAAAGCAAATATAAGATAAAAATCTTATGCCAATAAAACCTTGTCTTCCCCTCTCCCCTCCCCCCGAAAAATACCCAAAAGTTGAAAAAAGACTAATATAATAAGTAACATGAAAGCCCTCTTCTTTTCCTATAAGAAAAACCCAAGAAATGTCATCAACTTATCAGCCTCTTCCCACCCCGAGTTCCCCAATCCCCAGAACCCCTCCACCTCCAGCTGTGTCCTTAGCCTCCTTTTTTTTTACCTCACCAACCACTGCCATCTAGGGTTCCCTCCCCGTCAGACAAAAAAAATTTGAAGGAGAACGAATGAAATGAGAAGTAATAAAAAAGAAAAAAAAAAAACCCGAAAAAGATAAGTTCTATATACGAGTAAACCCTTTGAGGATAAGATAGTCATATTTACTCCTTATTGATTCCTAATTCAGGATTTTGAGGAATAGCTTTTTATTACTTTGCTACTTTTTTTTAGTGTTTAGCTAATAATAGAAGGGGGAAAATAGCGGTAAGGATATGTTTTTTTGGTTGAGGGAAGGAAGAGATAAGATAGTGGTTAGTTTGTGAGATATATCAAGTAGTATAGGCGCAAAAAGTAAGAGGGGGTGAGAGTGCCAGTGCCTATGTCACAGTGCCTGTGCCAGTGAGGGGAAACAGGGAAAAGGGGTGAGGGAGAAAAGGGAGAAGAGAGTGGAAAAGGGGGGAAATAAATTTTTTAACCTCTCAAAGGGGTAAGAGAGGTGTGGAGATGATAAGATCTGCCTAAGATAAGCGTGATAAGATAAGGGGATGGGGCACTCTGATAAAAAAAAAATGTTATATTTATGTGACGTCATACTATGAACTTTAACGGCAACCATCCAAATCTGTCTTAGACATAACAGTGATATGACACCATTGAGAGTCGAATCCCCAGACCTCAATCTTTATAGTACAATAATTCGTTTTTGTAAGAGATAAAACTCAGACCTTTTCACATTCCATCCTTGATGACCAACATAGACATAATTTTAAAATGAGTGAGGAGTAAATAGAAACACATCTACAGACAATATTTATGAACACGTTAAGCAAGAGAGTTTTTTATTAGTAAACTCACAAATAATGGTAGAAATAGTTAATACATACAATTTTTTTTAGAAATAATAATACATCACATATACATGTAATATTTATTAACATGTCAAGAAAACTATTCAGCGTTCATATCGCTGTATAAGGAAATCCTCTAATCCTGTCGTGGTGACAGTTAGAGTGTATATAAAGATACAGCTCAGCCGGATGGACGGTGAATGCAAGGAAGGGTTAACGCTCTAGACCAGCGTCCCAAAGCGAGTGGTACTTCTCGGAGGATGTGTCTTGTAAATATTCTCTAAGCTAGATTCCGTTCTTGCATTCTAAATTTCGTAAAATCGTCAATTAAAATTGTGTACCGATGCTCGAGTACGGTGTATGCGCATTTAATAAAGGTTTCATGTTGAGAAAGGTGGTTATTTCAAATAATTTTTCAAGGATGAATCGGTAATGAGTAGGCACAAGTCCAGGGCCGCCGAGAGCTGCCCCGGGCCCCGGGGAAGGATTGGTATATGGGCACCCCCTGTTTACTCAGTATTTTATTATGAATGTTTTTTGTGTACATAACAAGCAAACTGATTATATGTCCAAGTCACTATTCAAAACATACAGTATGAATAAACAACTCAGAAGAAAATGACCATTTTATTTTTCGAATCAATTATATTAATTCTATCACCATACAATTTACAAATGCAGTACCAGTCCATGTAGACAAGACAATTGTTTACTGGAAAGATTTTCATAATTAGAAGTGTACTTTCTTTGCCTTCTCTCTAGCAAAGTGGTAAATGATTTTGATGAAATTTAAAGTACGGGCTAACTGGCTTTCAATTACAACGGCTCCCAGATCTGTCAGTCGGTCTTGGGCATTGGTGGACCGCAGATAATATTTTATCTGTTTCAGTTTGGCTATGATAATCTCTATAAAATGTATGTTCATTAATTACATTTCCTCTGTTATTTAATCAATTGCTTTATTAATATTTTAAGATTTTATCCCCCCTCTTTCCGGGCCCCCTAGAGGTCCGGGTCCCGGGGATTTATCCCGGCTTCCCCGCCCTCTCGGCGGCCCTGCACAAGTCCATTACTAACATTGTTTGACTGGAGGTTTTTAGATTAGTTTTCCACCTCAATCGTGTTTCAACGCATGGTTGACTCGTGTCGCGGCTCAAAGTTAACATGCAAATAATACAGTATGACGGGGTGTCAATGATCATTACTCTTGTTGCACTCGTGGGTACTGGTATTTTATAATTGTCAGCCGACCACTTCTCAACCAACATAAAGATTTTCGACATCTCATCCAACACCCAAATAAATAACATTACGTTTGTCAGTATGTACGTTTATAATTCGTCTCGAGCAGATAATTATCATAATTGCGCCACTGCTACGTTTAAACACTCTCATTGACTTGAAAAAAGTCACTGCGTATTGAGCGTTAAGGATACTGCTTAGCGGTAGCTCCATCTTCCCTTGTTACAGTAGGTTTAGGTATTTCTTGGTGGTACTACAACGAGGAAGCTTTTGGATAGCCCGTCACGACGCTCCAAATCTCATTTTGAACCCTATAATCACTCAAACAACAGTGGAAAGTAGGCAAGAAAGAATGTGTAGTGTTCCCAACCTAAAGGATGAACAGGGAACACCCCCAACCCTGAAGGAAAATAGCTTTGTTGTCAGAGGATCAAGCCTGTTCAACCAGTTGCCCAAGGGATTTCAGGATACATACGACTGGTGTAGTTGTGGAAATGCCCAAAAGAAGACTACACGCCGGGCTAAGAGCAATACCAGACGAGCTGTGTATGTGGCTATGTGAAGTGGAGAGCGCAAGAAACCACCTCTCTGCTTCTCCAGGCCAACTCGAGGGGAGAGGCAAGAAGCCTGACCTCCGTGAAATGAGGAATCATCGCACGGAACACCTGAAAATTGAAAAGTGTATATATGATATATATATATATATATATATATATATATATATATACACACACACACATATATATATATACACATATATATACACACCTCGTTAACCTCGTTTAAGTTCCGTGTGTTGGTCTCTCTTCACACGAAGGTCGAGCTGGTAGTCCCGCCTCTAGGCCCGGCTTGGTGGAGGAGCGAGTTGCTCTCTTGCGCTCTCCACCGCACATAGCCAGGTACACCCGGCTCATCTGGTACCGTCCTGAGCCAGGCAGCTAGTTTTCTCTTGAAGACTTCAACTTTGACCCCTGTAACGTTTCTGAGGTACAGAGGGAGTACAGATTTAGTTTAAGTAGTCTTTCCCAGTAATTGAGTTCTTTGTAGCCATCATTCTGGCTGTGAAATGTCTCTGCGTTTCTTCTAGTTTATTAATTTCTTCCTTTTTATATGGGGACGTCAAAACTAAGCAGCATTCAAGTTTGGTATGATCAGTGTTCTCAAAAGGGGAATCATTACTGTCTTGTCCCTCCTTTTGAACGTTCTTAGTACCTGTCCCGCGACTCTTTTTGCTTTGTTTATCGCTATCTGATTTTGTGTCTCGAATTTGGCATCATCGGTCATTATTACCCCTAAGTCGACCGCTTTCGTGCTTCTCTGAATTTCCTGTCTATCTGGAGCATAATATGCAGTCTGTTTAAGTTCCTCATTTCTACCACATCTCAAGAGCTGAAATTTCTCGGTGTTGAATGTCATATTGTTGTCTTCTGACCATTTGTATATTTTGTTCGTGTCCTCTGCAAGACCTCCACCTCATTTGCATCGCTGATTTTTCTGCTGAGCTTTGTATCGTCCGCAAAGGATGTTACTGTACTGTTTGTTGCTGTTTACTCCACTGTCTATGTGTGTTAGCATGATAATGAAAAGGAGTGGGGCCAGTGAACAGGAGTATTTTATATATATTACTGCAGAACTGTAATTATAGCCTCCTTAATTAACTGTTATTGAAAACTAAAGATTGTAAACATTGCACTCTGCCTCCATTTGCCGATTACAAGAAAATTTATATAAAGAAATCCATCACTCTAAAAACTGTCCGTTGGTGTACCTTAGAACCAAGAGGGAAGAAAAGGGACTGAACATATTCTGAATATGAAGTATGTAAAGAATACACTCGGTAGACCGAAAGTATGGTGAGATTAAACTGAAAGGTTTTCTTTAATCTCTGGGAGTGTACGTTTGTATTTTATGCTTAGTTTCAGAGGACATCATTTGTCAAGAATGACCGTTGCAGGTACTCTCTATCTTCTATGGACCTACTACAAGTATGTAGGTACTCTTAAGTTCTTTTTTTTTTTTACAAAGTATTTTTAGTCCTTTTTTTTTAACTCTCGGATCCAAAATATGCACAGCGGACAATTTTTGGAATGTACTACACTTAGAAAACATAGGTACAATAAAATGGGCAACACCGTTTCCCCCTAAGCGAAGTGAGAACACTGAGGTCAGGGGTTCGATTCCAGATGGTACTGCTAATAATAATAAAAAAATTCCGCAATGGGCCGCATGAATCTGACCTGCGTCCTCTGCGAGTTTCTCGCCCTTTTAGTTGATTATTGTGGTATAATGAAGAAGAACTACAAAATGATTATGGATCACACAACAACGAAAAATCATAAAAAAAGATGATGTTTAGAGCAATGATGTCATCTTGTTCATTGGGTACAAAAGACATTGCGACCTGAAATTGCTACCAAAAGGTGTAACAAACTTCTTTACCAATTTTTTTTCTGTAGTTCTGAAGGGTGAAGAGTGCAACGATGTTTGATAAGTTAAACTCAGACGATGGCCTGGAAACTCACTCCATTGAAATCCGTGCCAAAATCTGGGTGCAATTGTCAAACACCGAGCTGTAGTAGTTCTCTGCACTATTCGAACAGGTCAAGACCGAAATTCAAGAGAAACGTTGGTCAAAGTGATCGAAGAGGTTTTGCAAAGCAATGAAATTGAGGAAGAATTGTTTGGTTAACTCCTGAGTTCCTTTCAAAATCGTGTTAAAATGATGTTGGAAGCACACTGAAAGAATATTGGTCGTTATTGACGTTTGCCATGTTTTTTTTTTTCAAAATGACCAAAATATTTGCCTCTTGATCTCCATGATGCGGTAAAGAATTTTGTTACGCCTCTTCTAAGGAAAATAATTGGAAGAACTTGAAAATTTTTCAGAGCATACAAGCAACCATCAGGTTTAAATTAGGGAAGAGTCTGGCATTACCAGTAAACGAATTCCACTCGCTTCTAACATTCTGTTTAGAAGGCCTTATATCACAGATACAAAGTCTATCTACCTTAACAGGAAACCCTTGCATCTAAAATAAGAAAAGGAATATTACTGGTCACGGCTGAGATCTTTGAAATTGCGTCCGCTGGATCGACCCCGCGAAAGATACATGATAATATGGAAAATACTTGAAAATTTCTGTTCCTATTTGTAGGAACGAAATAAATTCGTGTCAGAGTGATTGGATACAAAAATTCTGGATTATCTATTCAGAACAAGGTACCTTGAGACCAGAACATTAATATCTTCAAAAACATTTTTTTTTCAGATTGTAAAATGGAATAAAACATAGCTTAATAAATGGATAAGAAGATATTTACAATTCGCTTTTTCTACAATACATCAAGACGGGGTGCCTTGAGGATAGAAATAAAAACCTGTTAGCAGCCACAGTCCAAAATTATTTACTATTTTACTGAAGGAATGCCAAAATTGAAAAGATATAGTTATAACAACCTTCAGAAATGAACTTGATAAATTTGTGAACCAAGTATACCTGACTATACAGGAGCGTCATAGGTGAAGAGGGCAGGATGAGAGACTAGAGAGTAATTCTTTTAACCAAGCTCTAAAACTAAAGAAGAAAAACGCTGAAGGGTCGACCTGAGATCGTTTCTGAGAGGTTGTTCAGTCAGCAAAGAGTTTTAAAGAAAGGTCATAAAGACTTGGTTGATCGCCTCCAAAATTAAAACAGTATTTATAATAATTATATATATATATATATATATATATATATATATATATATATAATTATGCGGGTTGCTTCTACAGAGCTTCAATTTAATATTTAGTAGAAATCCAATGACAAGGAGAAATGTAAATGCCATGAAAAGTCTTCTTTATTGCGCAACGTTTCGAGCAATACGCTCATCTTCAGGCTGTTTAATAACAATGTGAAATTAAAATCAATATTGAATGAAAAACAAACAGAAATTTCTATAACCTATTCGTAAAGACAAATTTTAAAAGACTGAGAAAAGAGGGTTAAGTTCTAAGTTATACAGATTTACATATCAAAATTAAGAAGTTATTTTTAAATACATGTAGTAAATGTGAAATTAATACACTGGAAAAATTACCAATAGTACACTGGAACAATGGAGCTATCTACCTTACACAGCAGTATCCGAGGCCGACTAATTTGAGCAGAGGAGACGGGAATGAAAGATGGCGAGGGAGATAGGGGAAGGAGGGATTATAAGGAATTGGGGAAGGAGGAGGGATCATAGCAGATTGAGAGGGACGGACGATGAGTCAACATTCAGACTAGGGGACAATGCTTTAATGAAAAGGGATTCTAAAATTCTTAGTGAGTTGGGACAAGTATTACAACCAAGAATTTTAAAATTGTCTAAAGTGACATCAATTTTGCATTTGATGCTATGTTCACGTATGCTGGAGGCTTCCTTAGTTTTAAAATTTTACCTGTTCGGCCACTTATTCCCATATGCGAATAAAATCTAGCCCTGAGAGAGCGAACAGTGCTGCCGATGTAATTCCCAAGGAGACACCTAGGGCAGGTAAATAAATATACAACACCGCTACGCAACGAGTCAGGGGTTCGATCCTTCGCTGAGAAAAAGCTACCTAAAGACGTTTTATTAATAAATATGATGCGGAAATCAGTATGATAAAAAAATTTCTTTAACAATTTTGTAAATTTAAGCTTAAATTCCTTATTCAAGGGACCCATTTCAGGTACCAAGAAATATTTTATATCCTTCGGCACTGTAATACATGGAAGTTGAGGGCTATAAACATTATTTAAGAAGGATCTAATTAGTTTGTCTACATATTGAACAGGAAAACTATTATTAGTAAAGTATGATCTTAGATTATTAAATTCATCATTAAGTAAGGTAAAATTAGAGGTCAAATTATATCCTCTGAACAGGAGAGTTTTAATACAAGACATCTTATAGTTGAAATCAGTAAAACTAAAAAAATTCATGCCCAAACCAGTGAAAGTGGGTTTCCTATAAACTGATGTAGTAATAGAATCACCGTTTTTCGAAATTAAAAGATCTAAGAAGGGGAGGGAGCCATTTTGCTCAGTTTCCATTGTATACGTTATATTGGGGTGCAAAGAATTTAGGAAGTTAAAGAATTGTTGCGCTTGTACCGCATTATCAAAGACTGCTAGCGAATCATCAACGAAGCGTCGATAGAAAATTGGCTTGAGATGAGTGGGAGATTGTCTAAAAATTACACTTTCTAAATGAGTCATAAAAAAGTCAGCTGCTAGCGGTCCGATGGTGATCCCATCCCTACCCCATCAATTTGTTGGTAAACCTTATTGTTGAAAGTGAAATAGCATTGTTTGAAGACCAATTCTAAAAGTTCCTTCAAATGAGACAATGAAAACCATGAAAATTATCAACTGAGCTAAAAACCCTATCTAAAATAATGGCAATAGTTTCAGATACAGGTACATTTGTGAAAAGTGACTTTACATCAAAACTGACAAAAACTTTTTGAATCGAAGTTTTTACCCAGGAGTTCTTTTTGGAATTCAAACGAGTTATTTATAGTGTAAACATTTTTCGCAAAGGGGGACAGGAGACGAACAACAAATTTTGCCAATTGAAAGGTGGGTAAGTTATACGAAGCTAAAATAGGACGGAGAGGTGTTCCAGCTTTATGGATTTTAGGCAGACAGTATAATTGAGCAAGATTAGCACCAGATGCGAACAACTGAGAGTAAGTATCATTTTTTATTATCTTTAAGGACTTTAGTCGTGACAGAAATCTATTAACCTGGTCTTCTAACCTTACAATGACTTTATTTACAGGTTCTAGAATTTGTTTGAATTTAGTAAGATCACTTAGGATTTCATTAGTTTTGTTTATGTAGTCCGATTTATTCAAAATAACCACTCCGTTACCCTTGTCTGGTCTAGTCACAACAATCTCCTGGTTCTTTGCCAAATTCTTAATACACTGCAAATCACTCTTCCTAAATATGAAAGATTGAAATTTAAGATTTCTAAGTTTAAGAAAAAATTCTTGAGTTAAATTTGAGAACTGACATTTGAGATTGTTGAAATCCCCCACATGGGGAACATTTTTCAAGCCATTGAAAAATTTTTCAAAGTAAAGAAAAAACGAGGGCTTATATATTTGAAACAACGGAAGCTTAAATTGCAAACCAAGTGACAGTAAAAACTTTTCCCGAGGGGAGAGTGTGTAACTAGAAAGATTCGAAATTACCTTCTCTGAATTGAAAAAATTTGGTGAATTCATTCCCAAAGCCTTTAACTTACGTTCATGTGTTTCCAAGATGGTAGAGTGAAATTTTTCTAGTTCACGTTGTACAAGAGAAATTATTAATAAATAGTCCAACAACGACAAGGTATTTTTAAGAGTAGTTATATAATGCCCAAGAGACTTGTTATGCGAATCTGATATTTTGATTTATAATTAATTTCATTATTTAATAAATATTCCAGGGACGATTGATAAAATTCAGAGTCATATAGATTATCACGGTAGAGTTTGAAGTAAACAAATTTCGGGAAAATCCTGCAAGTCCGACACATTTCAAGAAAATAACAGTCCAGTTTTGACTTGAGAAACTTTCGTGAAGTCTTCCAAACATGGCGATAAGCCCTGAGGCCATCTTGTCCATACCTTGAATATATATAATTATGCGGGTTGCTTCTACAGAGCTTCAATTTAATATTTAGTAGAAATCCAATGACAAGGAGAAATGTAAATGCCATGAAAAGTCTTCTTTATTGCGCAACGTTTCGAGCAATACGCTCATCTTCAGGCTGTTTAATAACAATGTGAAATTAAAATCAATATTGAATGAAAAACAAACAGAAATTTCTATAACCTATTCGTAAAGACAAATTTTAAAAGACTGAGAAAAGAGGGTTAAGTTCTAAGTTATACAGATTTACATATCAAAATTAAGAAGTTATTTTTAAATACATGTAGTAAATGTGAAATTAATACACTGGAAAAATTACCAATAGTACACTGGAACAATGGAGCTATCTACCTTACACAGCAGTATCCGAGGCCGACTAATTTGAGCAGAGGAGACGGGAATGAAAGATGGCGAGGGAGATAGGGAAGAGGGATTATAAGGAATTGGGGAAGGAGGAGGGATCATAGCAGATTGAGAGGGACGGACGATGAGTCAACATTCAGACTAGGGGACAATGCTTTAATGAAAAGGGATTCTAAAATTCTTAGTGAGTTGGGACAAGTATTACAACAAGAATTTTAAAATTGTCTAAAGTGACATCAATTTTGCATTTGATGCTATGTTCACGTATGCTGGAGGCTTCCTTAGTTTTTAAAATTTTACCTGTTCGGCCACTTATTCCCATATGCGAATAAAATCTAGCCCTGAGAGAGCGAACAGTGCTGCCGATGTAATTCCAAGGAGACACCTAGGGCAGGTAAATAAATATACAACACCGCTACGCAACGAGTCAGGGGTTCGATCCTTCGCTGAGAAAAGCTACCTAAAGACGTTTTATATATAATATATGATGCGGAAATCAGTATGATAAAAAAATATTCTTTAACAATTTTGTAATTTAAGCTTAAATTCCTTATTCAAGGGACCCATTTCAGGTACCAAAATATTTATATCCTTCGGCGGCCTGTAATACATGGAAGTTGAGGCTATAAACATTATTTAAGAAGGATCTAATTAGTTTGTCTACATATTGAACAGGGAAAACTATTATTAGTAAAGTATGATCTTAGGTTATTAAATCATTAAGTAAGGTAAAATTAGAGGTCAAATTATATCTCTGAACAGGAGAGTTTTAATACAAGAAATCTTATAGTTGAAATCATAAAACTAAAAAATTCATGCCCAAACCAGTGAAAGTGGGTTTCCTATAAACTGATGTAGTTAGATAGAATCACCGTTTTTCGAAATTAAAAAGATCTAAGAAGGGGAGGAGCCATTTTGCTCAGTTTTCATTGTATACGTTATTATTGGGGTGCAAAGAATTTAGGAAGTTAAAGATTGTTGCGCTTGTACCGCATTATCAAAGACTGCTATCGAATCATCAACGAAGCGTCGATAGAAAATTGGCTTGAGATGAGTGGGAGATTGTCTAAAAATTACACTTCTAAATGAGTCATAAAAAAGTCAGCTGCTAGCGGTCCGACTGGTGATCCCATCCCTACCCCATCAATTTGTTGGTAAACCTTATTGTTGAAAGTGAAATAGCATTGTTTGAAGACAATTCTAAAGTTCCTTCAAATGAGACAATGAAAACCATGACAATTATCAACTGAGCTAAAAACCCTATCTAAAATAATGGCAATAGTTTCAGATACAGGTACATTTGTGAAAGTTGACTTTACATCAAAACTGACAAAAAAGTTTTTTGAATCGAAGTTTTTACCCAGGATTCTTTTGGGAATTCAAACGAGTTATTTATAGTGTAAAACATTTTTCGCAAAGGGGGAAGGACGAACAACAAATTTTGCCAATTGAAAGGTGGGTAAGTTATACGAAGCTAAAATAGGACGGAGAGGTGTTCCAGCTTTATGGATTTTAGGCAGACAGTATAATTGAGCAAGATTAGCACCAGATGCGAACAACTGAGAGTAAGTATCATTTTTTTATCTTTAAGGACTTTAGTCGTGACAGAAATTCTATTAACCTGGTCTTCTAACCTTTACAATGACTTTATTTACAGGTTCTAGAATTTGTTGAATTTAGTAAGATCACTTAGGATTTCATTAGTTTTGTTTATGTAGTCCGATTTATTCAAAATAACCACTCCGTTACCCTTGTCTGGTCTAGTCACAACAATCTCCTGGTTCTTTGCCAAATTCTTAATACACTGCAAATCACTCTTCCTAAATATGAAAGATTGAAATTTAAGATTTCTAAGTTTAGAAAAATTCTTGAGTTAATTTGAGAACTGACATTTGAGATTGTGAAATCCCCACATGGGGAACTTTTTCAAGCCATTGAAAAATTTTTCAAGTAAAGAAAAACGAGGGCTTATATATTTGGAAACAACGGAAGCTTAATTGCAAACAAGTGACAGTAAAAACTTTTCCCGAGGGAGAGTGTGTAACTAGAAAATTCGAAATTACTTCTCTGAATTGAAAAAATTTGGTGAATTCATTCCCAAAGCCTTTAACTTACGTTCATGTGGTTTCCAAGATGGTAGAGTGAAATTTTTCTAGTTCACGTTGTACAAGAGAAATTATTAATAAATAGTCCAACAACGACAGGTATTTTTAAGAGTAGTTATATAATGCCCAGAGACTTGTTATGCGAATCTGATATTTTGATTTTTATAATTAATTTCATTATTTAATAAATATCTCCAGGGACGATTGAATAAAATTCAGAGTCATATAGATTATCACGGTAGAGTTTGAAGTAAACAAATTTCGGGAAAATCCTGCAAGTCCGACACATTTCAAGAAATAACAGTCCAGTTTTGACTTGAGAAACTTTCGTGAAGTCTTCCAAACATGGCGATAAGCCCTGAGGCCATCTTGTCCATACTTGAATATATATAATTATGCGGTTGCTTCTACAGAGCTTCAATTTAATATTTAGTAAATCCAATGACAAGGAGAAATGTAAATGCCATGAAAAGTCTTCTTTATTGCGCAACGTTTCGAGCATACGCTCATCTTCAGGCTGTTTAATAACAATGTGAAATTAAAATCAATATTGAATGAAAACAAACAGAAATTTCTATAACCTATTCGTAAAAGACAAATTTTAAAAGACTGAGAAAAGAGGGTTAAGTTCTAAGTTACAGATTTACATATCAAAATTAAGAAGTTATTTTAAATACATGTATGTAAATGTGAAATTAATACACTGGAAAAATTCACCAATAGTACACTGGAACAATGGGCTATCTACCTTACAACAGCAGTATTCGAGGCCGACTAAATTTGAGCAGAGGAGACGGGAATGAAAGATGGCGAGGAGATAGGGGAAGGAGGGATTATAAGGAATTGGGGAAGGAGAGGGATCATAGCAGATTGAGAGGGGACGGACGATGAGTCAACATTCAGACTAGGGGACAATGCTTTAATGAAAAGGGATCTAAATTCTTAGTGAGTTGGGACAAGTATTACACCAAGAATTTTAAAATTGTCTAAAGTGACATCAATTTGCATTTGATGCTATGTTCACGTATGCTGGGCTTCCTTAGTTTTTAAAATTTTTAACCTGTTCGGCCACTTATTCCCATATGCGATAAAATCTAGCCCTGAGAGAGCGAACAGTGCTGCCGATGTAATTCCCAAGGAGACACCTAGGGCAGGTAAATAAATTACAACACCGCTACGCAACGAGTCAGGGGTTCGATCCTTCGCTGAGAAAAGCTACCTACAAGACGTTTTATTAATAAATATGATGCGGAAATCAGTATGATAAAAAAATTTCTTTAACAATTTTGTAAATTTAAGCTTAAATTCCTTATTCAAGGGACCCATTTCAGGTACCAAGAAATATTTTATATCCTTCGGCACTGTAATACATGGAAGTTGAGGGCTATAAACATTATTTAAGAAGGATCTAATTAGTTTGTCTACATATTGAACAGGAAAACTATTATTAGTAAAGTATGATCTTAGATTATTAAATTCATCATTAAGTAAGGTAAAATTAGAGGTCAAATTATATCCTCTGAAGGAGAGTTTTAATACAAGACATCTTATGTTGAAATCAGTAAAACTAAAAAAATTCATGCCCAAACCAGTGAAAGTGGGTTTCCTATAAACTGATGTAGTAATAGAATCACCGTTTTTCGAAATTAAAGATCTAAGAAGGGGAGCCATTTTGCTCAGTTTTCATTGTATACGTTATATTGGGGTGCAAAGAATTTAGGAAGTTAAAGAATTGTTGCGCTTGTACCGCATTATCAAGACTGCTATCGAATCATCACACGAAGCGTCGATAGAAAATTGGCTGAGATGAGTGGAGATTGTCTAAAAATTACACTTTCTAAATGAGTCATAAAAAGTCAGCTGCTAGCGGTCCGACTGGTGATCCCATCCCTACCCCATCAATTTGTTGGTAAACCTTATTGTTGAAAGTGAAATAGCATTGTTTGAAGACCAATTCTAAAGTTCCTTCAAATGAGACAATGAAAAACCATGAAATTATCAACTGAGCTAAAAACCCTATCTAAAATAATGGCAATAGTTTCAGATACAGGTACATTTGTGAAAAGTGACTTTACATCAAAACTGACAAAAAAGTTTTGAATCGAAGTTTTACCCAGGAGTTCTTTTTGGAATTCAACGAGTTATTTATAGTGTAAACATTTTTCGCAAAGGGGCAGGAGACGAACAAACAAATTTTGCCAATTGAAAGGTGGTAAGTTATACGAAGCTAAATAGGACGGAGAGGTGTTCCAGCTTTATGGATTTTAGGCAGACAGTATAATGAGCAAGATTAGCACCAGATGCGAACAACTGAGAGTAGTATCATTTTTTATTATCTTTAAGGACTTTAGTCGTGACAGAAATCTATTAACCTGGTCTTCTAACCTTACAATGACTTTATTTACAGGTTCTAGAATTTGTTTGAATTTAGTAAGATCACTTAGGATTTCATTAGTTTTGTTTATGTAGTCCGATTTATTCAAAATAACCACTCCGTTACCTTACTTGTCTGGTCTAGTCACAACAATCTCCTGGTTCTTTGCCAAATTCTTAATACACTGCAAATCACTCTTCCTAAATATGAAAGATTGAAATTTAAGATTTCTAAGTTTAAGAAAAATTCTTGAGTTAAATTTGAGAACTGACATTTGAGATTGTTGAAATCCCCACATGGGGAACATTTTTCAAGCCATTGAAAATTTTTCAAAGTAAAGAAAAAACGAGGGCTTATATATTTGAACAACGGCTTAAATTGCAAACCAAGTGACAGTAAAAACTTTTCCCGAGGGGAGAGTGTGTAACTAGAAAGATTCGAAATTACCTTCTCTGAATTGAAAAAATTTGGTGAATTCATTCCCAAAGCCTTTAACTTACGTTCATGTGTTCCAAGATGGTAGAGTGAAATTTTTTCTAGTTCACGTTGTACAAGAGAAATTATTAATAAATAGTCCAACAACGACAAGGTATTTTTAAGAGTAGTTATATAATGCCCAAGAGACTTGTTATGCGAATCTGATATTTTGATTTATAATTAATTTCATTATTTAATAAATATTCCAGGACGATTGATAAAATTCAGAGTCATATAGATATCACGGTAGAGTTTGAAGTAAACAAATTTCGGGAAAATCCTGCAACCGACACATTTCAAGAAAATAACAGTCAGTTTTGACTTGAGAAACTTTCGTGAAGTCTTCCAAACATGGCGATAAGCCCTGAGGCCATCTTGTCCATACCTTGAATATATATAATTATGCGGGTTGCTTCTACAGAGCTTCAATTTAATATTTAGTAGAAATCCAATGACAAGGAGAAATGTAAATGCCATGAAAAGTCTTCTTTATTGCGCAACGTTTCGAGCAATACGCTCATCTTCAGGCTGTTTAATAACAATGTGAAATTAAAATCAATATTGAATGAAAAACAAACAGAAAATTTCTTAACCCTATTCGTAAAGACAAATTTTAAAAGACTGAGAAAAGGGGTTAAGTTCTAAGTTATACAGATTTACATATCAAAATTAAGAAGTTATTTTAAATACATGTAGTAAATGTGAATTAATACACTGGAAAAATTACCAATAGTACACTGGAACAATGGAGCTATATACCTTACACAGCAGTATCCGAGGCGACTAATTTGAGCAGAGGAGACGGGAATGAAAGATGGCGAGGGAGATAGGGGAAGGAGGATTATAAGGAATTGGGGAAGGAGGAGGGATCAAGCAGATTGAGAGGGACGGACGATGAGTCAACATTCAGACTAGGGGACAATGCTTTAATGAAAAGGGATTCTAAAATTCTTAGTGAGTTGGGACAAGTATTACAACCAAGAATTTTAAATTGTCTAAAGTGACATCAATTTGCATTTGATGCTATGTTCACGTATGCTGGAGGCTTCCTTAGTTTTTAAAATTTTACCTGTTCGGCCACTTATTCCCATATGCGAATAAAATCTAGCCCTGAGAGAGCGAACAGTGCTGCCGATGTAATTCCCAAGGAGACACCTAGGGCAGGTAAATAAATATACAACACCGCTACGCAACGAGTCAGGGGTTCGATCCTTCGCTGAGAAAAAGCTACCTAAAGACGTTTTATTAATAAATATGATGCGGAAATCAGTATGATAAAAAAATTTCTTTAACAATTTTGTAAATTTAAGCTTAATTCCTTATTCAAGGGACCATTTCAGGTACCAAGAAATATTTTATATCCTTCGGCACTGTAATACATGGAAGTTGAGGGCTATAAACATATTTAAGAAGGATCTAATTAGTTTGTCTACATATTGAACAGGAAACTATTATTAGTAAAGTATGATCTTAGATTATTAAATTCATCATTAAGTAAGGTAAAATTAGAGGTCAAATTATATCCTCGAACAGGAGAGTTTTAATACAAGACATCTTATAGTTGAAATCAGTAAAACTAAAAAAATTCATGTCTTTGATAATGCGGTACAAGCGCAACAATTCTTTAACTTCCTAAATTCTTTGCACCCCAATAAACGTATACAATGGAAACTGAGCAAAATGGCTCCCTCCCCTTCTTAGATCTTTTAATTTCGAAAAACGGTGATTCTATTACTACATCAGTTTATAGGAAACCCACTTTCACTGGTTTGGGCATGAATTTTTTTAGTTTTACTGATTTCAACTATAAGATGTCTTGTATTAAAACTCTCCTGTTCAGAGGATATAATTTGACCTCTAATTTTACCTTACTTAATGATGAATTTAATAATCTAAGATCATACTTTACTAATAATAGTTTTTCCTGTTCAATATGTAGACAAACTAATTAGATCCTTCTTAAATAATGTTATAGCCCTCAACTTCCATGTATTACAGTGCCGAAGGATATAAAATAATTTCTTGGTACCTGAAATGGGTCCCTTGAATAGGAATTTAAGCTTAAATTTACAAAATTGTTAAAGAAATTTTTTATCATACTGATTTCCGCATCATATTTATTAATAAAACGTCTTTAGGTAGCTTTTTTCTCAGCGAAGGATCGAACCCCTGACTCGTTGCGTAGCGTGTTGTATATTTATTTACCTGCCCTAGGTGTCTCCTTGGGAATACATCGGCAGCACTGTTCGCTCTCTCAGGGCTAGATTTTATTCGCATATGGGAATAAGTGGCCGAACAGGTAAAATTTTAAAAACTAAGGAAGCCTCCAGCATACGTGAACATAGCATCAAATGCAAAATTGATGTCACTTTAGACAATTTTAAAATTCTTGGTTGTAATACTTGTCCCAACTCACTAAGATTTTAGAATCCCTTTCATTAAAGCATTGTCCCCTAGTCTGAATGTTGACTCTCATCGTCCGTCCCTCTCAATCTGCTATGATCCCTCCTCCTTCCCCAATTCCTTATAATCCCTCCTTCCCCTATCTCCTCGCCATCTTTCATTCCCGTCTCCTCTGCTCAAATTAGTCGGCCTCGGATACTGCTGTGTAAGGTAGATAGCTCCATTGTTCCAGTGTACTATTGGTAATTTTTCCAGTGTATTAATTTCACATTTACTACATGTATTTAAAAATAACTTCTTAATTTTGATATGTAAATCTGTATAACTTAGAACTTAACCCTCT